>JADGJA010000723.1:0-11773 GCA_027596035.1 Thoreauomyces humboldtii | reverse complement strand
AGTCCGATTGATACAGAGGGACGACGCAGGGAGGCAGGAGAGGTGGGTGGGTCCTCTCGTAGGCAAAAGAAAGGGGTTCAGACGACGGACTGGTATCTGAGGCCAAAAAGAAGCAAAGACGGGGGCGGTAAGCAAAACGAAGGTAATGTGTATACGGTACTGTAAACGGGAAGGATCTTCAGCATGCGGAGGAACAAGCAGAGCAAAAGCAGCCCTCTCTGTTTCTTTTTGGGCGCGCTGCGAAGGAAGGAAGGAAGGCCACTCATGCGGAACGGGGTGGCTGTGCAGGTTAACTTCGCAGGTTCTCACTTTGCAGGCAGGACGGAGCGTGAAAACGAGGGCAGGGCACTGAGGGCAGGCAGGCAGCGCGTAGTTCCAGTCTCGATTCACCACCCACTGCTACTGCGTCATCGAACCCCATCACCTTTACGGACGTCGATATGGCCACGGCACCAGCCATGGCGGCGACCCACATCAATCCATTGTCGAATCCAAAAGGTGACATCCTTTGCACTTTTGTTGTTTGCCACTGGTTCCCGCTTCGACAGACCTGAGGTCGCTGAATCTTTCCGTCATCCCCTTGCTTTCCTCGGATCCCCATCGGTGTCAGGCGTCAACCTCGTCTGCGAGCTATGCGGTAAGCCAGCGTAAGTGAGAAAAGAATAAGTCGCACTGGGCAGCATACGGCAAGGCAATTGAAAAACATGAGCCCAACTTTCTAAAACATCAATGTAGATACCTCCGCTGCGACGGATGTCGAGTGACGTACTACTGGTAAGCGCACGGCGTCTGCATCCCCACGTACATTGAAGGCACCTATCTCAGATTTTTGTTCCCGTTCCAGCGACCGGGAGCATCAGTCCACGGACTGGAGAGGAATCCATGAGCGGATATGTCCCATGGTCGTGCCACTGAGGTAGAGACTGGCCGAACATACTGGATCAAGCGTCGAATATGACCTGAGATACTTCACGCTGTCCAGAACGCCAGTGGCGGTTCTTGGTTCTGAAGAAGAGCGGGCTCATCGTGAGACGCAGACACGACGGCGCCAGGTTCAGCTGCTCGAGCTTACAAAGACGGAAGCTCACAAGAAGCTCTACGAAGGCGAAGTAAGATAACTCAGCGGGAGGATACGCTACCATGGAAGCGGCTGTTCACCAGATAGCGCTATCTTTCCAGTACGATCTAGCGATTCCAGCCGCATTACAGGCTCTCCGCTTTTCCATACAAGTCCACGGCGCAAACAGCGCCCGTCTCGTTCCAGCCTATCTACTGCTCGGAGAATCCAGCATCGGTCTCGCTCAGCTCTCGCAAGCCGAGGACTACCTCTCTTTGGCCAAATGGGCTCTGATGAACAAACGGGAGGCCGACAAGGTCGCCGAGAAGGGATCGCCTCTTCACCACCAGAAGCAGGATCGACAGCAAGACGAGCTGGACGAGGTGCAGCCGGGCGATGATCCCGCGGCACTTCTGCAGGCCCCTGAGCATTGTACTGTAAGGGCACTGCTTCATCGAAATTTTGGACTCCTCTACCGAGCAAAACGCATGTGGACAGAGGCGGCCGATAGCTTCGCGCTCGACGTATGTCGTCAGGACTCCTTGAGAAGCGAAAGCAAATAAACTTTATTGAGCACTCTTCCTTCTGCCTCAGATATATTACTCATCTCTTGTGCACAATGACCCAGAAGACCTTTCAGGTAGGACCTGGCTTTTTCTGGGCTCCACTTTCATCCGAGTATTGACTTATGCCCCCCTCTGCTCGACAGTCACCGGTGGTTATTACCACCTCGGAACAGTCCTGCAAGCCCAAGCCCACCACGACGATGCGCAGGCGCTGTTCGTCCGCGTGGTAGACATCTGGGCCGCGGCATTACGGTCTGCAGAGGATCCAGGTGGATCGGCCGCCGACGCCGCCATGCAGCTAGGTAACAAGAACCTTCCCCCCTCCCCCCCTTTGCTTCTTCTGAGCAAACCACTTCTGACTTGCTCATCGACTGCCGCACAGACGAGGCTCAACAGGCAGAAGGTGTCCAGATTCTTTCCGGCATCGCCGGCACCGTATTTCCGCCCAATGTAGTCGAGAAGTCAGTCCTAGCTGGTCCACTGGGAGCCCGCGCCAACGGGGCTTTAGCTGTCCTGATGTTCAGAGAAGGGAGTGTTCAACGGGCGAAACGAGCTGCCGAAACCGCGTTGCAGCTTTACGAGGCGGCAGAGTGTCGGGAGATTCCTGCCGCCACGATTTTGGCAAGCTGGATGACGACACTTGTTTGATGGGTTCATGTGTTTTCCGTGCTTTATATTATTGTTACCGGGGGAATGTCCAGGTTTTGAGAAAGTAGACAGCGACTCAGCGCCCTTGTATTTTCGTGGTGCAAGGTGTCCGGGTGAACCGGAAGGATCCATCTTTGTCCTTCGCACGCAATCCCCTGCTCTGCTCTACTTCTTGTCCTTGCACGCGTTGAGCGCCCACTGCAGACCCTCCTCGACGCCTTCCCCAGACTTCGCGGAACAGGGTTGAATCTGCCAATGTCGATCACGAATTGCGTTGAGGTTCAGTCCTGTCGCAATCTGCCGAATGACAAGAGATTTGATGAGAGAGCTGTAGGGCTGTACGGGAAACAAGGAGGAAGTAAGGTGCCTCGCTCCCGTGTTGCCCACCTCGTCGCCTGGTAGCGCTGATGCTAGGTCCTGCTTGTTTGCCAGTACAAGGACCGGGACTCCTGCTAGCTTGTGTTCTTCGAGTAGACTATGAAGTTCTTCACCGCTGAAAATCGGACTTGAGTATTCTGCTTTCTGATCCAACAATCACCATCATCTTTCGTTGTATCTCACGTTTCTTCTAATCGCCTCCGATCCGCGCTGTCGATGATGTATATCTGAGACCAGAGAGACGCGGGCGGTCAGGTCGAGCTCGTTTTGCAAACGCCTCCAGACCTCGCTTCGGAAAACGAGCAGCGAGTTGGTAAGTACCAGGACGTCGGTACTCTCAAAGTAATTCCGCCAGTAGGGTCGTATAGTCTTCTGTCCTCCAATGTCCCACACGTTGAGCTTCACCCCGTCGACCACCATGCTCTTGATGTTGAACCCTTGCGTTGGCTTGATTTCCGTGATGTCTTCCGACGCCAGCGACTTTAGAACGGTCGTTTTGCCAGCATTGTCCAGCCCGAGGAGAAGAATTCGCAGGTCAGTGGGACCACTTCGAAGTCTACGGAGGAGAGATAAAAGACCCTACAGAAGGAAAGTGAGTAGTCTATCTCATGAGTTCAGAATACTATTAAATGAGTACAGTCTACCATGATATTTTTGAGAACCCGCTCACGTTGAATTGAGAGCACGGTTTTTCAGGAACAAGTGCACTGTCAGAACACCTCGCGTGCGCGTCGTCCGAAAGTTCGTACGCAGTTCGACAGGCAAAGGATTTGAATCGTCAGATGCGACAAATTACAAGATTGGAAGCGGTAAGTATAGAGTAAAGAGTATAACATGGAGTGGGCGGTGTCGATGGGCGTGGGTGCTAATCTCTATGTGGCATTGTACTTGAAAACTCCGCTCACAATGACCGCATCCACACCGTATTGGTCTTGTACACTGACGTTGGATGGGTTGTTATTGGTCTGACCGTACGTGGCGAGCAAAAGACCGCTTTCTTTGATGGTCTTGATGAGAACCGGAGCTTGGACCTGCAAAGTTAAGGTAAAGTTTAGCGTCACCCGTCTATGAACCGATACGCGACACAGAGCCGCTTACCAAAGGTGCAGCCTCGCATACGACACCGAGAAGGTTGCTCGACTTTGCGAAGCGTATGGCAGCCTTGATGGAGCTGCTCCGGGGATCCCTTACGACACTTTCGTCGGCCAATGGAGGGAAATCGGCATCCTCTGCGTCACCTTCCGTAGGATAGCCACACGAGGTGCCGAAAAATACGCCATAATTGGGTTGCTTCCAGTTCAGAGCGGTGCACACCGCTGGGTTGAACGACATGAAGATGATTGACCGGTAGCTAGCGGCCTGGTCGTACACGGTTTGCAGTATCGAATCTACCATGACATTTATGTCCGGGAGATTGGCAAGTCGATACCGAGCCAGCTCGTCTTGCGTGGGATACTTCAAAACAATGCTCACGCCAACTGAAGATGGTAATGTCTGGAGGATGGATGTCAGCAGGGCAGGCGCAAATTCTATATCGGCAGATAGTGATGACTCACCAAAAGCAACTCCTGCAAGCTCAAGAAGGAGTCGTATACTGTTTCTGCCAAGGCGGAGGTGGTCTGTTGGGAGGCATGTGCGAACGGTGATGGCAGGTGCGGGGTTTGTTTTGCGGTAGGTGAAAGCGGCATAAAACTCAGGGCACTTCCTCTCCGACTATCGAGATTTGGTGAGTGATACATATCGGTCCTGGCTTGATCGAAAATGGCTCGCCCCTGGGCATATGTTAGAGTGGAGAGACCAACGCTCAGGCCGTGGAACGGGAGGTGCCAGTGAGGATATATGACAGGCACTCCGTCACGTGTGAGTTGCACAACCACTTGTATGTACTCTTCGGCAAGTGACGACGCCGTGACGAACGAATGAACACCCTCATTCTTCGCTCCTCCAACAACCTAAAGAGAGGTCAGAACTCGGTTTGCCCGAAAAACGGCTTCCTGAAAATTTACCTTTGTGGACTTCCAATATGTCTCCACTTTCCCGCCAATTTGCAGACTTGGATGCACAAAAGGCTCGACGATTGCCACGCTAAAGTGCGCCTCTCCGACTACTCGCAAATGTGAATCGAACAGCGGACAGGAACAGGCGCTGGGCTCAACAATCGGGCCAGCACTTGAAGAGCGCGAGGACCCATTATTTACAATTGGCCGTGGACTGGGGGCTGACTTGTGCAATGCCATCGCAATCTGAGAAGGCATCACGACACCGCGACCGATGGGTTTTGTGCCGAATGTTGGGAAGACATCGAACTGTAAGGAAAACGCGGAGAGGTCTTCCACGAGAAAGCTGTACACTTCGAGGTCATCCTGCACCGGGAGAATCACACTATATGGCACACCGACTTCCGGTTTGCTGCTAACAACCATCTTGAATGAAGACATCTGCTGTGAACCGATGAGCGTAACTGGCCGGGTTTGAGATTGTTGATGCGGGTGAGCCGTCCCAGAGTTTCCATGAAAGGAAATTTGAATGTAGAAGCGCCTATCGAGGAAGGCATGGCCGTAGATTCGAAAGGGTATGATTGGCGGGGGTAGAGAAAGATCCGGCAATTCATCCAGATCCATTGTGTCCGTGGCTGATGGAGTGGCATCCGTGCTTTCGAAGAAAAGGCCGCTTGGTGCCATTGGTTTGATACCATCTGTGCCCATGGCAGAATTTATCACATCGGTGCTTTCTCCAGACTGAGGGTCAATACGCACGCCCAGCAAAGCAGCAATAGCATTGTGACCGCGGTAAAGAGCATAAGTGCAAGGCGTCCACCCAAACTCGTCCACAGGATTGCTTTCGCAACCAGCGTCCAGCAATACTTGTACGCAACTGAGATGACCCTCGGATGCTGCGTAAAAAATCGGCGCCCACGCATTGAATCCGTCAGGCGAGTTCACATCAGCACCGTGAGCAATGAGAAGCTTGGAGATCTCATGATGACCCTCGCGCGAGGTGAGATGCAGCGGGTACACACCCTCTGCATTGGCTCCAAGTTGGGCGCCTTTGCTTAGCAGCAGCATTGCGATATCCTTGTTCCCATGCTCGCAGGCTAAAGACAGAGGTATCGGAGCCGTCGGAGAATGCGACTCGACGGCTGCGCCGTGATCGATCAAGATGCTCACGCACTCTGTTTGTCCGCCAGTGATCGAGTACACCAACGGCGTGCTACCATCATGATCGATGGCATCAACAGTCGCGCCTGCTGATAGGAGCAAGCGTGCAGTTGCTGGATGTCCATGCATAGTCGCGTAATGCAATGGCGTGCGACCGTAAACATCCATAGCTTGCACATTGGCTCGACGCTGTATACAGCGTACCAATACATCGGTTCGATTCGTGATTGCGAGCTCGTGCAGACAAGTGCGTTGATTGATGTCATCGGTGTAATTGCAGTCGACAAGTGGCGATGCGAGTAGAATGTCAAGACATTCCATACTGGTATCCGTGGAGAAGCGCAGAAAGCTTTTGCATAGGAACTCAACCACCTCTTCGAAACCCGAGCCGTCAGCCGGAACTTTTGCCAGAGATGACAAGAACGCAGTGACTCCGGGAGCATTTTTCTGTTTCAAGGCACTCGTTAAAGTAGTTTCATTGATCAAAAGTTGACCGAGAGTACGGCTTGTCCCAGTGATCTCAGCGATAGCTTCCGGATCTTCCTCAGAAAGGAGATGTTCTATCTCTGCAAGATTTGTAGTACCCTGGTCTGTCAACTCCGCTAGAACGTCGTTATTGAAGCAAGGTTGAATTTCAATTTGCCGCGATAAGTAGAGTTCTTTCGTGGATGATTTTGAACGTTTGTCCCATTTCTTCAATATTTTCCGGAAACCAGTCGCATTGACCTCAACGAATTTCTGCCCGTGTAACGCGGGAATGTCAGCAAGTGTCTACTGCAGGATTGGACATCGCTGATCAAAACGAACCTGCAGTTTCGTCAAGTCGTGCCGAAATTGCAAGAAACCTTCCCTCAGGGAGATGAGAGATGCATGGGTTGCTCGATTCTGCCGGCTTTGCGATATCCGACGCTTGTCAAGCAGCGATCTCAATCGGACTTTCAGATCTGCCTCTTTTTGCAGGTAAAATGTGTTGATCTGTGAGCCAGCATCAAGAAGCGAGGGTCAATCAGGTGCATGTGCCTGTGACAGCGCCTGTCCTAACCTTCTCGAGTTCCCTCTCCAGCTTGAAAAAGAAGGCAGTTTTCAAAGCCTGGAGCTCGCGAACCTGCTTTTCTTCAGCAGAAATGACCTCGGATCCTCCGTAAAGCTGCTGATCCGGAGGGGACTTTTTCAAAGAATTGATAATCTTTTTTAAACCTTTGTAGTTGAGATACTGAGGACCAGCCCATTCTGCCTGCTGAGACTGGATGTACTTTCCGAACTACAAGTGGTAACGGTTTTGGTCAGGATAAATGCGATTCCAAGACCTCAAGCTCGATCAAGAAGACTCAGTATCAAAACCACCAACCTTCATATGGGCGATGCGACCGCGTTACGGAAGGACAAGTGTGGAATTGACGATGCCTACGCCAGACGTTCTGGACCAATGTTTGAACCGATGATATGGTGCCCAAGTCGGAGGAGCTGGTTAGCAAACAGGTTTATACAAGATCGGGAGGCCACCAGTAAAGCCGGCTCTTGAATGTAAGCGAGTGCGGCACGCAATGGTTTGTGGGGGCAATGTCAGAGCGAGCGAGACCGTAACGAGCGGAGAGGACGCGACGATCCTTTCTCTCCCCACAGCCAAAACCACGAAAAGGCAGCCTTTTGCCACCGACCCCGCGTCGTCAGGATTTCACCTCCACCGCGGCAAGATTTCACCATGGACCAATCCCCATCAACGCTATCATAGGCGACTTGCGTACCGAAACCAATATTACGCTCAGACCAGCCGGTATTCCCCATCAGCCGACCTTTTGTGGACAAACACTCGGACAAGCGCAAGCAGCTGGCTTTGGCTGGGCTGGACCCCAGGGATCGAAGCTCTCCTCCCCACGGCACTTCACCAACGCGCAGTTTCGAGAACCTTCGACCTACTTACCTACTGTACACCTACCTACTCGCAGACAGCATGCGTTCGGACGCGTCTATCCTGCTCTCATCAAATCGTCGACCGGAAAGAGTTTTGATGAAAGTAGTAGCGTAGACCCGATTAGCTGAGACGTTCGGGATGGGGGTTTCCAGTCTCCCCATCAATCGCCGGAAAGACTGGAAGGAGCAAATCGAGAGAAAAGCGGAGGATATGCCAGAGTAGGCAGAACTGTGAGAAGGATGCGCCGCGTGTCGTTTCGAAGGGCCCAGTTTATATATATTATGTGAATCATAAAGTACCGAAAGAAGCGCTCAAGTATACAAAAAAAGGTCCTATAAAAGATCCCATACAAGTCCGACTACTCCCGTCCGGTCCTATGTCCACCAGGTCCCGTGTCCATCCCGTTCTTGGTCTTGGTCTTGGTCTTGGCTCCTGAGGTCTCGATTTCCAGCTCTTGATTGTAGATCGCAGGACGGTCCGCGTCTTGGATCAGGTCAACCGACGTCGGGATGGAGAAACGCCGTCATGAAATAAAATTTGGTTAGCACAATGGCAATAGGCGAAGGATGCCGAGTGCGGAGAGCTCACCTCAAGGATGTCGCCTGGTTGCGGTGACGGAGCGCTGGGTGCCGATCCGTGGTGTTCGTCGCGGAGTTGGTCGTCGCCGATGTTGTGCGAGGAAGGATGTCGTAAAGGAGCAAGGGAAAGAAGAAAAGAAAAAAAGGAAAGACAAGTTCAGTAAACGTTCGAATGCAAGTGTGGAACGGTCAAGGTGTGGGTGTGTAAGATGCGGGGCCACATGCAACTCGGACCATCTTCTCGAAGGACCAAGGCCGAAGCCTCAATCCAACAGCCTGTCCATGCGTAGGGTGAGAGACTCCCGCCATCCGGACCCAACCGCTGCATTGAAAATGTCTAAGCTTTCAGGCGTTCGTCTCCCACGGCCAAGAGAAGGTGCTCAATAACGGACTGCCGAACCATCCTGCTGGAGATACAGTCCCTGCCACAACCATCATCGGACTGCATGAGTCTGACCCGAAGCACGAACGAGTCGTAGCAACAACGTTTCTCTGAGATACAGCCACGGTGCTTCCAGGACCTCGGAAGCTGTGCTCTTGTGTGTTTCCAACTTCGGGGTCGTCGTCAATGTGTGAAGGGTGTGGAGGGGTTCTGCTTACCAAGTGACTTCGGTAGGCGGGCACGTAGGGTTGGAACGGCGAACGGCTGCCGAATCCAGGCGGTCCGAGGATGGTGGCGAAGGATGGTGGCGGGAACTCACAGATCCTGAGAACTCGAAGCGAGGGAAGTCAGTATGTTGACAATGGGCTCTGAAGGCAGGCTAGACGAGAAGAGCTTACATCAAAGAACGTCGACCGGGGGCGGAGAGGGGGCAGCTATCGCAACAGAATCCTGTCAGCACTGTGGCACTGAAGTTGCTGAGTGAGTGCTGGGTTTTCGTCAGCGCACGGCAGGTAACAGTCAAGTGCATGCCCTTGAAGGGAAGTCGAAACAAGCGCGTGTAGACGATGAGCCATGGAGGGCGAGGACAGGACAGTTGGATGACGTTCACGGTTTGTTGGGGTGCGACCACCTGACATGTGTACAACAAACCTTCGGCGTCAGCAACTACCTCCAAGGCCGACGAATCCGCTACTTCAACCGAGACATCCTCAGCGTCCGCAACATGAGAATCATCGTCCAGTCCCATCTGCAAGGGTATGGAAGCGTTCCGGAGGGGACAACCGGCACATTCAGCAAGAAGGAGGACCAGAAACGCTGGGCGTGGCAGGGGACGACGGGGTAGAGGCAGAGGCAGAATACCTCCGGGGTAGTTAGCGCTACACCCATCACTTACTTTGGTATATCAAATGTAACAGAAGTTTGACAGCGGTCATGCAAGAAAGGGCGAGCGGCCAGAGGGTCCTCACACCGAAGGGTCCGGCAAGGAGAAACGGGTGGCGGCGAGCACCGCAGGATGGTAGCGCACGTAACGTTCCCACGCGGCAGAGTCTCACCGACCCCAACGTTAGATCGCCAGAGGTGGCGAGGGCCATCGCAGTGGCGCCGCCGGCGCGGAAAAAGGAAGAGCCGAGATCGTAACCGCAGCGGTCGTGCCATGCCGTAGAGAAAAGACGCTGAGTTGGGATCCCGGACGGTGTCATCCAAAGGAAAGCGTCTGGCGAGGGGGGAGGAGCGACAGAGAAGAAGTTGTCGAGGCGGCAGGTGACGTCTGGTGTAGGACAGAGAACGAGATAGTGGGGCTCGGGCGACGGGACCTTGGGGTGCGGGATGGGGATCTGGATTTGACAGCTAACTCCGCTAACAAGCCTCACCGAACTCATATAGAAGCCCTAGAAGCGCGGAGGCGGCAAACCGTCGGTGATACCCTCATGCACTTGTCGTTAAATCCCTTCACCCAACCACTACGGTACGAACAGCGCAGGACTTAGGGACCAATCACGATTCGGACAACGAGGATGGCGCACGTGGAGACAAGGTTCGAACATACGCAGTTTCTTCGAATAGCTCGTCCCGCTGACCCATTTTGTGTTCTACCCTCTCCAGGGGACGATCAGGGTCCTTGACGGTGCCAGCGAACCCTGGGCAGCGGAGAAGGAGTTCATCATTCGATGGCTTTCGACATATGATGGAGAGTGCTTTGGACACCATCCCGCCTGTCACCGTTGAGGAGAGTGCGAGTCAGGAATTCGCAGAGGAATGGAAGGGAGAGCGGCCACTTACTGCAGAAAGGGGTACGATGAACCCTCCGCCCGGATGGGGACGAGCCACCCGTCGAACAAGTCGGAGGTAAATACGACCGTTGTGCGCGGATTTGATAGCTCGACATGATGTCTGACATCGACCGAAGGCCGCCCTCACGAACGCACGACCAACGCAGGCCGAGCAGATCTTCGGTCGGAGCGGGTTCTCGGCGGACAAGTCGCGCAACCTCAATGGTGCCATCCACCCGGCGAAGTTCCTCCAAACAAAGTTCATCTCTGCGCAGCTCTTCGAGACGCAGCGTTTCCAGAGTTCGTGATGTACTCCGGGAGGCGCTCGGTGCAGGCGACCATGTGCAAAAGACTCTGGGCGAAAAGCTGGCGCCCGCTGCTGGACCGACCGTGAAAGGAAGTCGGCGTAGGATTGTCAGAGGGGCAAAACCGACTGCGGATATTGGCGGGGGTTGGAACTCATCTCGAAAGGAGCCTAAGCGTCCAGTCGCTTCTTTTGTTGCCAGCATTATGAACGAGACCGCCGCGGTGGAGAAGGAAGCTCACGAACCGAAGGTGGGAGCCGCAGCTCGACGTCGCCGGCGCACCACTGCTCCAGGCGGACTGAAGCCCACTGAGAAGACAACGATGCTTAAAAAGAAGTCCGGCACAGCACCGCCCGTTTCCGAAAAGCAGCCTGCGGTCAAGATGTCCCTTGTTGACTATGAGAGGACCAAGCAGCTGATCGCCCTTCTCTCGGGGACAACATACGAGTTTGTTGGATTAAGTGAGGTATCTAAGGCCCATCTGGGCAAACCAGGCGAAACGGTTGGACCCGGGAAAGCTCTGGGAAGGATCGCGGGACACGTGGCTGGCAAACCAAGACGTGACCGGGCAGCCGAACGACGGGCTTCCGTGCGAGCCGGAAAACCTGAACCTAAACGTCATCACGCGCGGGAGTCAGGACTTGACGAGCAGCCTGAGATGACTCTAGAAGGTACTGCAGATGTCCAGGAACCATCCGCCACGCCCACATCAGTAACCACCGCAGTTAGCGCTGCTGTACCTGTACCTACCGTCCGTGCGAAAGCAGGGAAAGGATCATCACTCCCTACCGTTGACTCCGGAAACACGTCAGACGAATCGATTGCCCAACCAGCTCTGACCCGCGCGACTCGCGCGACTACACCTCCCCGCACGGCCTCTTCTTCGGCAGTCATACTGGAACATCTCGTGGAATCGACGGAGATTGAAGTCCAACATCCGTCGAAGGCACACAGTTCCCGCCCCCACCCACCCCTAGAGGGCGTTTTTATCCCGCCAAGTATTAGTGGGAGCGGCCG
>JADGJA010000722.1:0-11802 GCA_027596035.1 Thoreauomyces humboldtii | reverse complement strand
GGGGGATTACAGTACGGTAGGTTGTTGTGCCTGGGGGGTTGCGCAAGATGGCGAGCTCGCTCTCTGCTGATGTGTCATGCATGGGCCGGAAACGCGGACACAATCTGTATCTCCCTCTTCTCTCCCTCTCTCCTTCCCTCCCATCTCTCTCTCTCTCTCTCTTGTACGCTTCTCCCACACGCACGGCTTCCTTCCAAACTGCATTTATACAGGGCTCTCTTTGCTCTTTTCTCCATCATCTTTCTTCTTCCATACTACAACTCTCTCTCTGTCTCTCTCTCTCTCTCTCTCTCTCTTCACGCTCGTCTTCCCAACTCCTTCTTGTCTCTTGGGCATTCGCTTCAATTTGGTTTCCCCTCCCTCTTCCTTGCTGTGGTCTCGCTCCCCATCTCCCAGCACTCTCCCGCAGTTCCACAGCCTTCCCTTCCCTCTCCTCGAACACGAGAGGAGGCCGCTCTCATCGCTCACTCACTGGTCTTCCTCCTGCCGTCTTACCACGCGGCGGCTCCTCCCTGCAGCGGCGAACCTTCTTGGGCAATCGACCACCAGACTCGTCTTTCCTTCCCTTCCCGTTTGAAACGGTTGGCACCCGGCTCCTCCTTTCAGTTCCAGCCTTTTCTTTGAGCAGCAGTACTCTTACACTCCAGCCCTCCTCGGAACCCTCTGTACTGCTACGTTTCGCCGGTTGGAGCACTGTTCGGAAACTGCCATCTCTTCATCCAGAGTGTGTGCGTTTGATCCTTCAGCCTTTTTCGAGTCGGTTACACCTCTCCTGGCCATTGAGCTTTTGGTCTCGCAAATTCTTTGGACCGCCTCCACGTAGTCTTATCTCCAACCTTGTAATTTTCAAGACCGGACCGAAGCTCGCTCCGGAAGGTCACTCCGCCGGCCGGTCCGCGTCCCGCATGGGAGTGCTGTCTGCGCCGTCCTCGCCGCTACCGCTGCCCCATCTTCTTATCGACCTACAGCTCGCAAGGTTCTCACGATCATAGCCGACATTTCTCTTTCGCGGTCGTATTTCTCCGCTTGTAAATATCGTTTTATATGACACAGGTATCATCCTTGCTCTTCCATTGTTTCTCAATCTGGTTGCTCATTGCCTCCCCCGATCGTACAGAGCTACGAGTTTTAAGTCAACAGTCACACATCTAGACTTACTTTTTGTTCTCTCGTTACCGTGCCATGTCCCTACACCCTTCAACCACGCCGACTACGGCCGTGGGCGACTATATCGTTGGTCAGGAAATCGGCCGTGGTTCTTTTGCCACCGTGTACATGGGAAGAGCTATCTCGACCGGCCGACCCGTGGCAGTCAAATCAGTGTCCAGAGAGAAGCTCAACAGGAAACTTGCCGAGAATCTTGAAAGCGAGATTCGGATCTTGAAAGGGATTCAACATGAACATGTTGTGGCGCTTCTCGACATTTGGGTATAGACTTTGGTGGAAAGATACCGATTGGAAAGAATGCCTTACTCATGCTCTTTCTCACGCGCGCCCTGGTAGAAAAACGACAAACACATTCACCTGATCATGGAATACTGTTCTCTTGGTGATCTATCACAATACATCAAACGACGAGGCATCATGCCGGACACGGTCCTTGAGAATGGAGCCTGGAATCCAATGGCGGGCCCTTGGGGTGGCCTCAACGAAATTGTTGTCAGACACTTTTTACGCCAGCTAGGTATGCATCGAAATCGAGGTCTTATAGATATGACTTTAGAAGGCTAATCTGACGGTTGTGCTCCTTTTCAGCATCTGCCATGGAATTCCTCAGAGCGCACAATTTGATTCATCGAGATCTGAAGCCTCAGGTAGGCTGTTATGACTTCCTTTAACGTTTGTAAACCGCTTGCTCATCAGGTTCTTCGACAGAATGTGCTCCTTTCCCCTGCGTCTCCAGACAGTCCGGGGATACAAATCAGCTCGCTATCGCAGCCCGGTGTCTTTGCGAACGTCCCAGCGCTTCCTGTGTTAAAGCTTGCGGACTTCGGCTTTGCCCGGGCCTTGCCAACGCACTCGCTCGCATCCACGTTGTGTGGTTCTCCGCTTTACATGGCACCAGAAATTTTGCGCGGGGACAAGTATGGTCCATCAGCCGACCTCTGGTCGTTTGGGGCCATTCTTTATGAGATGATATGCGGTCGCCCGCCATTCAAAGCACAAAACTACATCGACCTTCTGCGGAAGATCGAGCGCGGCGAAGGCATCATCCGGTTTCCTGGAGAAGAGATGGCTTCAATGGGTGGCGCCAGTCGACGGAACAGCGCCTTGTCTTCGTCGCCAAGTGCTCGCAGCCTCGGTACCAGTCCTGGTTCCGGCAGCCCTCGCTTCCCTCCGGGAATGAAAGGCGTTCAACCTATCGGCGACGATCTCAAGGATCTTATCAGACGCCTACTTAAACGCAATCCTGCCGAACGCATGCCGTTCGAGGCGTTTTTTGCTCATCCATGCGTCATCAGTAACCGTGCCATCGGATCTACACCTGTCGGCTCCTTCAACAACATGGAGGGCGGCATCAACATGCTCAGGAGAAAAGCGTCTACAAGTTCCCAGCGCTCCGTGACGTTCGGCACTCCTCCGCGCGGAGATCCGCCTTTTGCACATGTAGCACCGACCAGTGAGGTCGCTGAAGTCGGCGCTGCGGGAGCACAGTCTGAGGGCTTCGGCGTTGTTGTACATAATGATCCTGGACTTGTGCCCCCGACACCTCTCATGCGCGTGCACACCTCGCCGGCACGACCGGGCTTTCGTCGCAACGAGACGTTTGTCGTCGGTATGCCTCACGAGTTTGGTGCAAAAAAGATCCAGGCTGCGGATACCGATGAGCGAGGACCAGTCGCCGCGGGTCGGGACCAGGACCATGTTTACAGATATACTTCGCCGCTTGCAGGCCAGCCATCTATCGTTCCCGATATGATCAGGCAAACCTCTGCTCCCGTCTTCCATACCTTGCAAGATAGCGGATCCGGGACGCCTACGCCCGCAACTCACTCGTTCCGCGCTTCTGCCGTGAGCGGAGTTCCTCCTTTCTCTGCCACCAGAGAAGGCTTGTCTTCGCAGGGGTCGCACGGTTCCGGAACTAGCAAGGTTCAACCGGTGGAACCGCCGTTTCCAGGCTACGGTGGCGTGGATCCTGCCATCTTTGGACATCGTTCACCGCTGCAGACCTCAGAAGCTCGAGGCGACAACTCACAGAAAGAAGAACAACATTCGGACGTTGATGACGAACAGAAAGTGGGAGATGAGAACAATTCCTCTCTGTCTTCTCTTGGGAGCCTGGAACTGAGCGAGGGCGATGACCCGGACGCTTACGATGAGAGCACCGGAGACGTGCAACCTGGTCCGCAGGCAGTCGTGTCTTCTGGATCCGGCTCAGCGTCAGCAAAGTCTGATTCCGCCGCACGCTTCGCTAATGATTCAAAGGGCAGCGGTGGTAGCGGTAGCGGCAGTGCGGCCGGTCGGGCAAGTTTGGAGGAATACGTTGTGGTGGAAAAGCGCGTGGTCGAGGTAAACTGGCTTGCGGATCAGGTCGCAGACGCTGTTGGACCCAGCGACCATCATGGAACGGCGACCTATGCGGACAACTCGTTCCCGACGGCCGAGCACGGCAATTATGGAGAACAGAACGATCCGTTTGCCTCGTCTGCTCGCACCAACGCACCCGGGAATGCGGCCGGGGGGACTATTCAGAATACGACGTCGCCACATTCGTCGCCTCGACTGCTTCGCTTGTCTCCGAAACAGCGGTCTCGTATCTTTGGTTCGCTTCGAGAGTCGACTCATCAGTTTCTCAACCCGGGAAATCCACAACAAGGGGCGTCCTCGGGGGGATCTTCCCAATCGGGAACGACTCCACCCGCAGCCTACCTCGCTGCAGCCGCTGCGTCCGCATCAACATCGCCGACTGGCCGTCACATCCTCGGGCGATCCCCTTCCATGCCCCACTTGCAGAACAGCAGTCAGAGTCAGCCTCAGTCTTCGCGGCTCAATCCTCGAGCGGCCACGACCGCCGAAGGGTATCCCCAAAACCATCCACTACTTACCCCCCTGAACCTCTGCGCGCTTCGAGGACACGCCGTGCAGCAACTGGCGGACACACTCCTGGCGTCCCGCTCCCTCGCGGAGGCACTGGGCTGCTACCTCCTTGCCCTCCGGTGCTACCAGACCGGCATGGAGGTTGCCAAAGGCATCTGGAATAACGTCAGGGGCGGAACGGGGAACGAAAGCATCGTGTCGGTCGTTTCCGGAAGCATGTTCGGCAATGCCAGGGATCGGGAAAGGGAGAACGACGTGGACCTGAGGGTCCTCAGCGTGGGCGTCCAGTGGGTCAGAACACGCTTCAACGAATGTCTGGCATGCGCCGAACGCTGTCAAGGTGCTGAAGAGAGAGGAGCTCGGAGCGTGGAGAGAGTCGTTTATGAAGGGGCACTGGAAGTGGTGAGTGGACTCCGTCCTACCGTGTTCGATACTTGGGAAAATCGCGTGATGCTGCATGTTCACGTCAGATTTACTCACGTTTTTCCCTTTGCCCCTTTCTTCCCTCTTTTGCAGTCTCGCCGCGCAGCCGTCCTCGAACTCTCGACCCCTTCCGCTCTCCCTCAGTGCGAGGAACTGTACAGACACGCCATCCTCCTCGTCGAAGCCCTCCTCGTCCTCGGCGATCAGAACGAGGCGGAACAGCAGGAAGTTCGACGACAACGACGAGACTCCGCGACCACAACCGCGACCGTCGGCGCAGGCGCCGGCGGTTCCACCGGGACCGATGGGAGTTCAGCCTCCCTCGGCGACTCGTCGACAGGTTCCATGACCATGACGGACGAAGATCGACACGTCCTGGAACGCTTCGTCGCTAGCCTTTGGGCCAGAGTCGGTGCCGTGGTCGGTGCCGTCGGAGGTCCTTCGCCTGCCGAGGGTTCTTGATATATACCCGATCTCGGAGATTCGCGCCTTCCGACAAACCCCTTCAACTCGTCTCCCCCATCTCCGCACTATCCTTCCGATTTTTCCTCAATCTGTTGTGTTTCATCACCTTTTTTCTCGTCAAGTTCGCCTGGGTCAGAGTATTCTCGGCACCCTGGCTCTTCCTTTGTGTTTCCTCTCGTCGTAATATTTATCACCGCGCTCGGCCGTTTCTATGTGGGCCCCTCACAATCCCTCGATTTCCTGCGCGTTTTTTTTTGTCCTGATAGTAACGTCGCTCTATCCTTTTTCCCCACCTTTTTCTTACCTTCAAATAAATCCCCGCCCTCCTGCGAGAGGTATGTATATGTAATCCAGAGCGTCGAGGAACTAGGCACGACGTGAGTAGGGATACGAAAGAAAAAAAGGGGAGTCTGCGTTGAACGACGAAATGATATAATAAGAATTATTTTTTCCTACTCCTGACAGAGGCGGAACAAACAATCTAGATGGCCTCGGTCAACAGCCTGTTGAGCTTGTTGATCTTGGACGCGACGGAAAGGTCGATGGTGCGGTCTCCGAGGTCGATGATGAGGCCACCGAGGATGTTGGGGTCGACCTGGCCAACGATAAGGGAAAAATAGAGGTCAGGTCTGTCTGAATGGAGTTTTGTCAATGAAAGGAAAACGTACCTTGTTGCTGACGACGATCTTGGAGTCCTTCTCGATCAGGCTGCTCTTGGAGAGGACCTGGCTGAGCTTCTTGGCGGTGCTGGCGTCAAGTTCCTGGATTTGGAGAATCGCGGAGAAAGGTTCAGCTTTTCGTTTCCTTTTGATCGACGTAGAACCATCCCCCAGTTTCCCCCGATCGGTTGCATCCGGGAAAGCTGAGCATCGTGCCCCCGACAGCCATGATGTTTTCCCGTTGCCCGCGAGAAATTCCACCGTCCACGTGTTTCTTTTCCCTGGTGCCCTCCGGTTGCCCACGTTTTCCCAGTCGCTCTGCAAGTATAGAGTAAAAACGCAAAGAGCAGGACGCACCTTGGCGGAGATGACGGTCACCGAGACCTCCCGACGGTAGGCCGAGAGAAGCTGCTTGAAGGAAGCGAGGACCTTGTCGGTGTGGTCGAGACGTCCGTTCTCGGCCAAGAGGGCAAAGAAGTTGGAAGTGATGGCTCCGACGCCCTTGAAGGCTCCAGCGGCGAGGGTGGTCTTGTCGTGCTGGAATGAAACGGGGAGAGATGGCAGACAAGTATCAGTCATTTCTGGGATCTCGATCGACATGGATCTGCTACGATGTGATGTGATCCCACGCATAGCCTTCGTTTTCCTTCCGGTGCGATTGCCTTCTCTCGCCAAAGAGCAGGAAGAAGATGCCTCCTTCCCTTCTCCTGTCCTTTTCCTTCTCTCGGACGAGTTCGAAGAAAGACGAATTCGCACCTTGTTGACCATGGGGGACTCGAGGGCGAACTTCAGCTTGGCGTCCTTCTGGAGGATGGAAGAGACGGTCGCGAGGTCCTTCTCGATGGCATCGAGCTGGTCCTTCTTGACGGCCGCAGCGTAGAGAGCGCTAGCGTAGCGTCCCTCGATGCCGTGGAGCTGGACGGGAAGGGCCTTGGAAGCGTTGGCAGCGGGTGCCGTGGCGTACGAGCGCGCGAGCTGCGTGACAGGGCGAGAAGAGGTTAGGATTCTTTTCTGCATCGTATGAGTTCCTCGGGTTGAGGGGTAGAGGTAACGTACGGGAGCGGCGACCCTGCAGATGTTCCTGGCGTAAAGCATGTTCGTCGGTCCTTTCAAGCAGGCAAAAAAAGGAAATGTCAAACGAGGATTTCCGTCTCGTCGTCGTCCGGTCCGTCAGGCACACAGGGCACGACAGAGACAAGGAACAAGAACCTTTTTGCCGACAGCCCGTGTCAACTCGTCTCCTCTCATCTTTTTCTGTCCCCTTCTGATCCCTCTCTCTCTCTCTCGGTGACTCTTCCCACTCGACGATACGATCCCTCTGTTTTTTTCCCACGCCGACTCGAACATCTTTTCACGCGCAATGAACCGCCGCATGAACACGACGCTGTTTGTCTCTGGCCTTTCGCCTCACACCCGCGCAAAGGATCTCGCCTACGACTTCGAGAGGTAGCTTCCCCAAATCTCCACTGTCCTCCCCCTCCCCCACGCCTCGCCCCCAAGGTCGAAGACCCTCCCCCGCCTCTCTCGTTCCGACACGACGGCGACCGGCAATGACGGTGCTCGGCTCGGCGAAATCACGTCGTCCTATCCAGTCGTGGACCCGAGACAGCTTCCTCCTTTCTTCCTCCTTCCGCTTTCCTGACCTTCTGTCGTACTCCATATTCTCCTTATCTCTTCGACCTCCAGATATGGCCGTCTAGTTCGCGCAGATATTCCTGCCCCCCGCGGCGCTTCCGCGAAACCGTAAGCAAGCTCCGTCGATCCTGCCTCGCACGCACCCGTTGACACTGACTCACCTCCCGCAACTGTCATAGTTATGCATTCGTGGAGTTTGAGGATGGTCGTGATGCAGAAGACGCTTACTATGACATGCAGGACAGGAAAGTCGACGGATACGTCATCAACGTGCAGGTAAAGGAAAGAGCCACACTTGTGTCGTTCGAGAAGCCGCCGCTGATTCGTATTCCTTGACTTCTGCAGTGGGCCAAGCAACCACCCAGCCGCAGCTGGCGTTACGAAGCCGAGGATGCCGCTCGCGGACGCTCTCGCTCGCCTCCTCGTCGCCGTGCCCGCTCCCCGACTCCCCCTCCTCGTTACGCCCGGGAAGAGCAAGACAGGTCTCGAGACGTCAAGAGGGAGCGATCGCCCCTGCCGCGTCGCAGCGTCAGTCCCGTTGCCCCAGCTCGTCGCAGTCCGTCCTTTTCGCCCAGGAAGGACGTCCGCTCCCCTTCTCCTCACTTCCGAGGATGAGGGACCGAGTGTGAAACTTCGATCGCAGGGATTTCGCACGTTGAGTTTCTTTCTTTTGTTTTCACTTTTCTCCCTTCCTGTTCGCCTCTGAGGTTTCGGAGTTACCCCCCACGGGTCGGCCTTCGTCGATACACCACTCGAGCGGTCGGTCGGTCGGTCGGTCGGTCGGCAATGTCATCCCGAAGGCTCTTGAGGAACAGGTTGGTGAGTTTCCTTCTTTTTCTGCTTTTGGCGGGTCTTCCTTGAGAGCAAAGCACGGCGAGCGCTCCCCCTTTGGGGGATTCTTACATATCATATCACAAATGAAACCACAATCAAAAATAACAAATCCATACTCCATGCCTTCATTCGGCACTGCAACCACAAACTTGCTTTTCTTCCTCGATTCAGCTGGCTCCGAGCTCCCGTGGGCTGACTTGGTGTCGATCAAGACTCGTGAAGTCAGTACATTCGTTCGATACAGGCCGTTCGCTACGCTACTGTTCGGTTATCATCTCAATTGCCAGAAGCCACTCCCGCTTCGGGTGGAGCAGCATTCGCAACTTCCCAAAGCTCGCCACAAATCCTCTGTGGACTTGGTTCTTTGAGGATATCCAAGTATGCAGGCGACCCTCGGTAAGTCCGCGACATCTCTCCTTACGAATCGCTGGTGTAAATGGGACCAAGGGAATTTTTGCCTGTGATCTTCTTTACGCACCCTCATCAAAAATCGCGTTGCGCGCGTCGCTCTCTACTCCTAAGGCGGTTCGCTACCTATTCACAGTAAAAAATCTCCGTCGTCTGACCGAGACCGCTGCAGCTGCGCCTTTGCCGCCGCACGAGCGCCCTGCTCCTTCTCTTCCTCCGCACGACGATACTTGTATCTGAGGAAAGCCCGAGGATTTGTTATATTTTCTGAACTTTCCGAATGCAGAGTTGCTTTTCTTCACCCACTCCTACGTACAATGCGCTCGTAGTGTCGAATTCTGGGTTCTGACATCGTTGAAGCTTCTCGTGGATGGCGGCCGCGGCCGTCTTGCTGACCGTCTGAGATGCCTGGGCCGTCACGCTCACCACCACCTCATCGAGCGCGCATCGGAGGTTGGCCAGATCGTCCAGTTTCTCATGGAATCTACTCGCTAGATATCTTGGGGGGGAGGAAACGAATCCGTTTCAGCGTGAGTGCACCCTCCGTATTCTGTTGATTCGAGATCCAGTTTTTACCGATCGATCTCCTGCTCAAAGTCTCGCTCTCTCGCAGCCGCGATCAGACACCCGAGACCGATCTGTGACGGCATATGGGTGAACGTCAGATCCGTCAAGGTGGCCACGGAGGCGAACTGCTCCGCTCGACTGTAGCACTGCTGGAGCTTTTCGAAAAAGTGTTGGTGGGCGGGACCGGGATGCGTGGATTGGATGTAGCTCTGCGGGTGCAAAAAAAGCGACTTTCATTCAGTCCATCGGTCGAACAGTCGCCCCCGGCGCGTTGTCAACGTGTTGCGATCCGAGTTTTTCCCGAACCTGGATGTCCAACAGGAAGCCGTTCAAAGGCCAGAAGGGATGATGGACCATGTATTCGAACCGTATTCCCTTTGACAGCGAGAACTCGAGGTCGATCATCATGTCAGCGCTTGGCGATTTTGGGATGTTGGCCAGAAACTTTTCCAGTCTCATGGACTGGTTCTCGGTCTTTGTGCTCAAGAAAACGCATGTCATTCTGCATGCCCAAGGCAAGGAACAGGGAGGTAGAGAGAGATAGAGAGAGAGAGAGACAAGACGGCATGAGATGCTATGTCGTTTGCGCATCCCATTATTTCTGCTCCCTCGTTTCCCGTGAACACACACAGGTAATATTTTGGGTCATAATCCATGACCGTGTTGCGGAGGTAAAAGCGTCGAAAGTAGGCCAAGGCGGTGGCCTGCACGAAACGATCCAGTCCGAGTTTCTTGCAGTAGTCCGATATCCGTCCCTCGTAGAAACGACAGTATGTGAGCTGCTCCTCCCAGGTGAGGCAGTCTGGTTGTTCCGCTGTCCCGTCAGGATCGGTCAAACGCTGCGGAGTGAAACGGTGGGTCCCTGGTCAGGCGAGCCGTTCGAGGGAGCGACGATCTGCAGAAGGAGTTGAACCTGCTGTTCCCTGTGTGCCTCTAGAACGCGCGCTACGCCGTCCTCGTTCACATGTTGCCGAAGATGTTGCAGCTCCTCTGAGGTAAACTTCCAGTGCCTGAACTGGGACGACTCTTCGTATGGTTGTGGCGGTGGTGGCGGTGGTAGTGAAGAAGCTGCATCTGTGTTTCCTGCCTGGTCCGATACTGCCATTCTCTTGTTTCGTGAGAAGATGGGGTCGGGCTGGGCATGTCGATTGGGGCATGTCGAAGAGGAGAGGGAGGAGAGAGAGCGAGAGAGTCGACAGCACGCTTCTCACGACACACAAGACCTCGGAAGTCCCGTCGGAAGTTCAATCGGTCCTGACAGCAAGACAAGCCGTCTGCCAACCACCACACGCGATCTGGAACACGAACCACCCACCGTCCAAGGCTTTCACCCTCTTCGCTTCATCCACCCCCTGGACGTCACCATGTCCCAGCTGGCCCCGCCTCCTCCTCCACTGGTGTAAACATGACCTTGTTCGGTAAGGATGGCAGTGTGCCAGTCGCCAAAGCATGTCTGGATGATGCGGTCCCTTCTGTTTCCGGGCACGACGGCGGAAGCAGGGGCGGACGACGACGACGACGCAGTTTCTGATGACGGCAAGGACACTGCCTTGAACGTTTTGTTCGAAGTCGAATAGATCATGACGGGAGGAGCGGTGGACACGGAACGGGCATCGAGAACCGGAGGGGAGAAGAGGGCGTATTGACGGAACGCGGCCGAAACGTGCGTGTATCCCTTGCCACTAACCTCGTCGACCCGTGCCCGCGTTCGGTCCGCGTGTTCAGGCTCCCAGGTGTACACGTTCCCCTTCAGCGAGAGTCCTATCGAGAAGTTTTCACCCCCCGCTATGCCGATCCATGTTTCGTCTTCCCCGTCGTCTGGCGAGTTGACGTGTAGAAAGCGGTGGCTCTCTCGGTCATGCCATTGAAGGACCCGACCCTTGGAAGTGAGAGCGAGCCCGTGCGTCCAGCCAGCGGATATCTGGGTGACCCTTTCGTCCGGGGCAAGCTTCTGGATGTACGCCTGCCGCGCTTCGAGACCTGTAGTAGTCGACCAGATGTGGCCGTCGGGGGTGAGCATCATGCAAAAGTCGCGGCCTCCCGCGATCTGCTGCACGCGACACTTCATCGGGATCATCAAGGTGGGTCTCTGTGCCAACTTGGAATAATCCGAAATTCTTCCCCACCAGTACACGTCGCCGGTGGTGGCGAGAGCCACCATTCCCCATCCACAGACGACGATCTGAACGATGCACACGTTGTCCAGCTCCAGGATTCGTCCAGGGATGCAGTGTCCGGGACCGGTCAGGACTCTGCCGAGAGTGGATCGGTTCCCCGACGCGCCCCACGTGAACACGGCGGGCTTCCTCAATCGCGCGTAGAGGATCCTCCATCCGACGGATCGGGTGGTCTGACGGGTCGGGAAACGAAAGTCCCTCGCGCATAGCTGTTTCCAGAGGACGTCGTCCGTGGAGTGCCGAAGGAGGCGCTTGCAGCTACGTCCAAGACGGCAAATGGATTGGACGTCTAGTTTTAACAGAATCTGAGAGAAGACTTCCGCAGGCAAATGAAACACTGCCTGATCATGTGATGGTGTCTCTGCCATAATGATTGTTCTGTCGCGGGCAAACCTAATAATGTCCAAGTCTCGCAAGAGGAGCGTGAGGGGGGAGACGAGAAGGGATCCTCTCGAAGCCAAATCCCTCTTCACTTCCCTTCTCTCGTCTGGAATTCGCGTCCTCCCTCCCCCAGCAACACCCTTTTGCTGTACCCCTTCCATCCTCTCTCTCTCTCTCTGTCCTTTTAGATGGTCAGCGCGCCCTCCATCCAATCC
>JADGJA010000721.1:0-11828 GCA_027596035.1 Thoreauomyces humboldtii | reverse complement strand
GAACTCACTCGTCGCATTTGACGACCGCGAACAGCGCGTAATCCGACTGCCAGTGCACGTCGGCGTCCTTTTCGATGAGCAGTTTCGCAACTTCGTACTTTCCGCTCGCGACGGCTCGGACCAGGGGAGCACCGTTCACGTCCCTGGTACAGCTGCCAAAGTCCGATTCCACCCACTTCCGCCTGGTTCTCTCGGTCCCGTTCACGTCGGCTCCGGCCGCGAGGAGGATCCGGACCATGTCCACGTTCCCGTAACCGGCCGCTTTTCGAAGCGGGAGGTTGAAGCTGTAGCTCGGGTCCGCTCCGTATTCCAACAGGACGATAGCGTTTTGCAGAGACCCATACTCGATGCTCGCGTTCAGAGCTTGGGACACTGCTCCGACTCCGATGCCCGCCTCCAAGAACATTCTGATGGCCTCTCCGGTGGTCTCGTTGGTTACCGAGAGAAGCGAGCTGTCCCAGCCTCCGACGCCCTCCTCGACATTAGGGAGGAGAAGAGCGAAGATGTCTCTGGCGTGAGCTCGAGCGGCGGCCACCAGTGCTCGTGGGGTGACTGTAGCTCCGAACTCGAGGAGAACCCGGACATTGTCCATATTGCCGTTGAAAGCGGCAGCCGACAGAGCGGTGCATTCCGGCATGTCCGTGTCGTTTGGATTGGCGCCGAGCTTGAGGAGTTCGCGGAGGATGTCGGGGCTGGCGCTGTCGGCTGCGAACACAAGGAGGCCGGGCTCGTCGCGAATGAGGGCGTCGCCACCGGCCTCCAAAACGCGCTGCACAACCGGGAGGTAGGCTCCCTCGACGGCCGCAAAGAGTGTAGCGCCGATATTATCGCTGAGGTTAGGAGGGTCGAGGGCAAAGAACATGTCGAGGAGCTTCAGCTGTCCAAATTCGGCTACTTCGTCCATGAACTGCAGACATCATAACACACGTGAGCATTGGTATGCCCACTAGCAAAGCAGTGAGCGTCCACACGGACACACCTCCCATAGCTGATCCGCAGTGTCTGGAAACCCGGCGCCGGCGCCCTGGAGATGCTCCTTCAAGAAGCCGGCTCCGTGATTCAGAATCAGTTCTGCCGAGTCATAATTTGCCGACATGATGGCTCGCTCCAAGACCTGGCAGAATTGCTTCACAAGCCACGTGTCCGGCCCTTTGCAACGTCGCAGGTACTCCTTGGACAAGATGTAGAACGAAATCTTCATGACACTCTTTTTTGGGTTTCGGTCGTCCGCTTCCGACCAGTTGAATGGCGAGGTGATGGACCAGGAGGGACATCCGCCTCCGCTTCGTACGTAATAGACCTCGGACGCATAACAAGCTGCGACCACTCGATCGTCGATATACGTGTGAAAACTACGACAGACGCGTTGCATCTTGGTTGCGGCTGCCCAAGGGAGGAACAATATGATCCTGTCGGTGGTGAACGAGGCCAATGCGTCGTGAGCCTCGAGCAGCGAGGGGATCGGGCTTTCGCCTTGGGACTCCACTTACTGCTGCAGAACCTCCAGAGGGAGGTGAATCCCAACGGCAGACCGGTCCTCCACCTCTGCTGCCTTCTTGGCCGCCGAAGCAGCACCGGCCTTGCTTCTCTTCCTCTCTCCAGGTTCGGCGGAAGAAGCGGCAGCCGCATGGCGCTCGTCGGAATTCAAGGAGTAGGAGTAGATTGGTTGCCCATACTCGTCGGTCGTGCCGTAATGTACGGTATAGTTGGCATAGTTCGAGTCTGACGCGGTCGAGGATGAGGAAGAGGAAGACGAGAAGTTGTCTGCGGAGGAGGATGCGGCGATAGCTGCGCGAAAGTTCTTGGTGTGGGAGCGGAGCAGCATCGCTGCAGGAGCCTGGCTCGCCAATCAAGGGGTCTTCCTCTGCGAGGTAAGGAAAAAAGGCTGGACGTGGGACGCCTGAAGAAGACGAGATACTGTTCGGAGGCCGCTCTATCTGCTGAGGCTTGACAAGTGTAAAAGTCGCCGTGTTGAGGGTATGCGTTGAGTGGTGCCAAGTGATGAATGTTCTTGCGAGCCTGGGAATTGCTCGACCAGCTCCGCGCATTGCAGACCAAGAGAGGGTATTAGCTGACTGCCGCCGAACTATTAGGGTTGCCGAGTGACGACTCCTCGTCAGGGTTGCCACATCACAGAATGCAGTTTTCGGACACTTCAAACTCACCGTCTTTACAAATCGCACATGTCCTCTCTCTCCACTCCTCCTCCTCCTCCCTTCCTTCGACTACCTTCTCTGTGTGGCTCTACTCTTCTTTCTCCTCCGTCTGTCTCTCTCTCGTCCCACGTCAGATAGAAGCTCCTTCTCCTCGTCGCTCCCACCAGCCGTTGCTCCTTCCCCCCGCCGCCCGCCATGGACGTCTCCGCGAACCCTCCTCCACCAGCGCCAGCCAAGGCCGTCTCCGAGACGACTCCCTCGACTCCCTACACCCTCGACATGGGTCACCAAGAGATCGAACGTCTCATCGAAGAGCTCGAGAAGATCTACAGGTCCTCCCCGGTCGACGACTACTGGCTCCCAGCCGACAACATCACCACCCTCCTCTGCTCCGAACTCGGATACGAGGACCTCGACGAGTTCGAGGACTCCCTCAACGGAACCTTCTCCCAGTTCCTCCACGCCATCCCGACGATCGAGACCAAAACCGACGCCGCGACGGGCGTCCTGTCGTTCCGGTTCAGGAGGGAGGTGGCGCGGGACGAGTGGGTGGCCAAGCGGTGGACCATCAACATCACCGACCGATCCCAGCTAAACTGGGTCCTGGCGAAGAGTCCTCACGCCACCATCGAGATCCCGGAGCTCGAGTTCGAGATCGTGGCAGACGGGAGGAGACGGATAGACACGTTCTACAACCACGTCGCGTCCGCCGCCTTCAACCTCGCGGAACACGTGAGGGGCGGAGCGACAGGGGACCTGCCCGACCACCAGCGGGACAGCATGGCAGATTGCATCGCGAGCCTGGAGGAGCTGCTCGACGTGGACCGACCCTGGACCTTCGTCGTCCACGACCCGTCCGGAACCAGCGAGTTCGAGAAGATCGAGAACGATCAGGTCGACGTGGAGCGAGGACTGACCGTCACCTTCGATTGAGACAACCCTTTTGTCTCTCTCTTTTTCCGTCTTTTTCATCCTTGTTCTTCTTCTTCCCTCTTGCTTCGCATAGATTTTACAATATACACATGCACACACACTCGGGTTGCTTTTCTGATTTGCCGAAGGGGGGGCATCTTTGGGAATCAAAAGGGGACGCAAAGGAAGAAAGGGGAAAGACACATGCAGGCTAGCCCGCGACGGGTATGCAAAAAGAAAAAAGGGGAAAGGCACGATGGGGGGTTTGTCTCACGGAAGGGAACCTCTCCGAGCCGAGCTGGGTTTCGCCCCTCGTAGCAAAACAAAAAAGAAGAAATGTCTACTTGCTCGACTGGTACTTTGTGACGGCCTTGGTGCCCTCGGAGACGGCGTGCTTGGCGAGCTCACCGGGGAGGATGAGACGGACCGCGGTCTGGATCTCGCGGGACGAGATGGTGGAACGCTTGTTGTAGGAAGCGAGCTTGGAGGCCTCTCCGGCGATGCGTTCGAAGATGTCGTTGACGAAGGAGTTCTACGATTCAGGGAACCCAGTCCTACATGAGTTCAACCGCACGTAGAAATCATACAACAAAGGGATACATTGCACTGACCATGATGCTCATGGCCTTGTTGGAGATACCAGTGTCGGGGTGGACCTGCTTGAGAACCTATCCCAGGGAGCATATCATGTGAGCAGGCGAGCTCGAAGGCGACAAGAAGAAAAAAAACACCGCGAGCTGTGGACCGGGATTCCGCGGTACCTTGTAGATGTAGGTGGAGTAAGTCTCACGACGGATGCTCTTGCGACCCTTCTTTGCGCCCTCCTTCTTCTCGGTGGTAGACTTGGCAGGGGCCTTGCCGGCGGGAGCCTTGCCAGCGGGCTGAACGGATGGTGGAGAAGCAACGAGAGATGAGCAACACAAGAACGAGATGGACGGTTGCTGAAGGGGCACTCTGGGTCTGTCTTTTCCCTTACCTTCTTGCTTCCGGTGGTAGCGGCGGACGAGGAGGGAGCGGCGGAAGTTTCCTTGGGTGGCATTGTGATGTTGGATCGATGTGGACTGGGAGGTGGGTGGGGTTGGATTGGGATGGTCGATGGAGGCTTTGGGCGGAAGGGAAATGCGAGGGACCGTCTCTTCCCTTTATATCCTCTCGCTCTGGCTGACCACGCGCAGCAGGCAGAGCGTTTCGGACATGCTTTTCCCTCTGCGTTCGTTTCGGACAGATGGCCCTGGTTTCTTGTGATTTCGTTTCTACTTTCTCAATAAGAGAAGTTGAGACGCTGCCTTAGTGGAATAGTGGGCGCGAGCAATGAATCTGAAGGGAAAATCGCCCATTTCTACAAAAACCTCGGTTCTTTTGTTACAGGCACTATGGCAAAAGTCACCTGTCAAGCCAAATCAGCAAACAGAAATTTTAGTTCCGGATGGTACGCATACCTAGGAAGTACCCGGTGGGAGAGTCGAGTTCCAGCAACTTCATGGAAGAGGCGAAAATGAACATGCGAGAGCAGAAGAGGCTGGTTCGCTTTCAAGCGTTGCAGTTTATGATCACAAATGTCAAAAAGAGAAACCAGTGGGACCATCATGTCGCCCGGCTCAATGTTAGCTTGAAATGCATGTCAGGCCTCTCCGCTCTGTCATCTTTTGGGTCACTCATGTGCCCCTCCTCGCATGCCCTGCAGGGAGCCGTTCGGGCGAGGTTGGGCGGGTTTTCCTGCCACGCTGAGATTTTTTCGACCGCCTCCACACTGCCGTTGCCTCGCTCTTTCGTCTTGCATGAGTTTTAACCGCATGGAGGTATCTGGCAGTGTTGAAGCGCTGTATTGCGCATGCGCCCTGCCTTCCTCTGCGCTGCCACGTGTGATCACCTCTAAGCTGGTGCTGCGTTCCCGTTTTCGCACCCCGAGCCTGAGGGGCAGGGTATTCCAGAGCAGTTCCTCTCCAGACGTATGTCTCACCTCAGCCCTTCTTACAGCGATGTCCCGAAATGCTATATAGTCCAGGTCCCGATCCTCCTGCTCTCACAGTCATCCAGCATCCATCACTTCCATCTGCAGCCGACAACAACGCTCCAAACCAACCTTTTCATTCTCAAACACTTCATCTCTACAATCAGCACTGTACTCAACAACATCATGAAGCTCAGCCTCGTTCTCCCTGCCGCCGCTCTTCTCGCGTCGGCCAGCGCCCTTCCTCTCGCCGGCACCGCGAGCTCGGTCGTCAACACCGCTTCCGACAGCTACGGCGGCGACTACGGCAAGAACGACGGCTACGGAAAGGGGGGTTACGGAGACTACTCCTACGGTTACGGAAAGAAGGGTGGACACCGCCACCACGGCTACGGTGGCTACGGGGGAAAGAAGGGAGACTACTACGGCGACGACGATTACGATTACGGAAAGAAGGGTGGATACGACGGCGACGACTACGGCAAGGGAGACTACTACCTAGCTGCCCGTGACGTTGCCGCCGTCGCTTCCGACGACTACTCCTCGTACGGACAGGGCAGTTACGGAGATGACTACTCTTACGGCAAGAAGGGTGGATACGGCTCGTACGGCGGTTACGGTTACGGTTACGGCAAGAAGGGCGGATACGGATCGTACGGCGGGGACTACGGCAAGAAGGGAGGTTACGGCGGTTACGGTGACGACTATGGCAAGAAGGGAGGATACGGCGGTTACGGCGACGATTACGGCAAGAAGGGTGGATACGATGACAACTACCTCGCCGTTCGGGCCGATGCTTCCGTCGCTTCTGACGACTACTCGTCGTACGGCAAGGGCGGATACGGCGACGATTACTCTTACGGCAAGGACGACGGCTACTCCTACGGCTACGGCAAGGGTGGCAACCGTCACCACCACTGGGGCGGAAAGGGTCACTACGGCAAGGGTGGCTACGGCTACGACGATGACTCTTACGGCAAGGGTTACTACGGAGACGATGACGACTCGTACGGCAAGTACGATGACTACAGTCGCCGCGCCTGACCGGACCCTTTCTCTTGAACATTGAGGACTCTTTTTTCCCCTTTGAGCTTCGCGATGAACTTTGTTTTGTCCTTTCACCTTTGAAAAAACTTGGTTTGAATACGAATATCAGTGAACTCTGTGCTTGCCTTTTGTTCCCGAGTTCATCTTTCTCGCGGGAAACTACATTGGACAGCTCCATTTAAGGGGCGGGCTGCTTCCTCCTAGATATTTGTGGTGTATTCATCTGTGCTCTCAAAGCAAAAGAAGAGGTATTTTCTGTTCGTACCATCAAACTGCTCATGTGGTGTATCCTATGCTTGCGTGGAAGAAGCACAGGAAGGTCAAGAAATCCATCGAGACGTGCAAAAGGACCGGGCGGCTTACTCCTTTTCGTTTTTCGACTTGAATCGCTATGCAATCGGGACGCTGCGGACAAGATGGGCTGGCCTCTGCCAGATGACTAAAAGCATCCATTGATTAACTCAGATTACGATGAGGGAAGGTCCCAACACTCTGTCTAAACCTTGAAGCTCCGTTGAGCGCTCTCGGCAGTCTGGAAATGGAGAGAGCACTTTTGACTGACCGGGCTTCTGAGCGGACGGACCCCGGAGCAGAGCAGGTTGGGAACGTTACTGCTGACTAGGCAACGGCTCTGTTCGAACTTTCGTGGAAGCGCTGGCTCCTCAGGCTTTCCTCGAGGCTCAGGCTTCGTTCAGTAGTCAGAAACGATAAACCCTAAAAGCGCCTAAAAAAGAAAAGGAACGAAACTTGTTCCTTCCTTCTTCGTGTGACACCCTTCGGGCCGGCCGCCGGGGAAACGGGAAGGCCGACGGCAGTCAGGTGCCGAGCACTGCCCCCTCGTGAGAAGAAGACACAGCCCACCGCGCCATGACGATCCGTTGGACCGCTTCCGTCCGTTACCAGCGCACCGAGGCTGCGTTCTGCGGTTCGAGTTTGCTCTGCGGTTGGCGGTCCAGAAGACACCGGCGAATGAGTGATTGTCCCTTTTCGTGTGGTGCGGTTCTCCGATTGGGAAAAGAAAGAGAGAAACAAAGAGAAGACTCCGCCGAAACCGTTTTGGCGTCCAAAGATTTTCGCACCTGTCCGCGGTTTTTGTCTGTCCAAAAGATTTTGCTACAGCGCACCTCTGCACTCTGCACTGTGGAACTCTCATCACAGCCCTCTCTCCACGACCGCCGTCGGCGGCGACCCGCAAGGCTATATGTACATTCCGTCGGCCCCTGCCCAAGGCGCCTCAGCCGCATACTCCGTCTCTTTCGTATTTCCCCGCCAGCCTCGACGGACGACAGCCGGCAGCTACTTATAAGTCGACCGACCTCTGTGGAAAGACCTCGCCTTCCTCCACTATCTGCCTTTCCTACTTTATATACCTAGCCAAAGCTTCTCACCATCGCACGCTTCTATACCCTTCGCCAGACCTAGTCTTCTTACCCAGCATGAAGTTCGGAAACTACCTTGCCGAGTCCGAGCTCCCGGGATGGGAGGAACACTACATGTAAGGAGATCAAGTAGCTTCATCTGAGCCACCTGCCTGAAGGCCGTCGTCTAACTTCTTCTTTCACAGCTCTTACGAGGCACTCAAAGCACAGCTCAAGGCTGCCGACTTTGGACCATCTCACGAGCAACTGTTCATCGACACGCTGGACTACGAGATCGAGAAGGTCCACGCCTTCAAACGCACCACCTACAAGGATCTCCAGATGCGGACCGTCGCTTGCAGGCGGAACCTCAACGACGCACTCGCCGGCCCAACACCGGCGGTGTCCTCGCCGTTGCTGGAGGACTTCGAGGGTGAAATCTACAAGATCGCAGCCCAGGTCAAGCAGCTCTACGCTTTCCTGCGGATAAACCACACGGCCGTGCTCAAGATCCTCAAGAAGCACGACAAGCTGTCCGGCTACACCATCCGCGAAGAGTTCCTCCTGCACATCGAGGACGAAGGCTACACCCGCGACGACTTCGACCCCTTGCTGTACGCTCTGAGCGAGCTGTGGGACGAGTTCAGGACGCGGGGGAGTCGGGACAAGGTCGAGGCACCGCAGGGCGGTGGAAACTTTGTCAGGAAGACGAGAAAGTACTGGGTACACGCCGGTGAGTCTTTTGGGTTGAACATCATGTGTACAGCGACGCAGACCACCCTGACTCAACCTCGCGATCGCCGCCCGTGTACAGACAACGTGACGGCCGTCAAGCTCCACATCATGGCAAATCTTCCCGTCCTCCTTTTCAAGGGCGACACCGAACCCGATCCAGCCATCACCTCCATCTACTTTGACAACGACTCCTTCGACCTCTACCACGGTCGCATGGAGAAGCAGGAAGGAGCCGAAGCCCTTCGGTTACGATTCTACGGCAAGACCGACAACCCTCAGATCTTCGTCGAACGCAAGACCCACCACGAGGCACTCTCCGGACTCGAGAGCGTCAAGGAACGGTTCCCCATCCACGAATCCAACGTCAATGCCTTCCTCCGAGGAGAGTACTCGACCGACGAGATCTTTGCCAAGATGAGGAGAGACGGGAAGGTGGCGGAGGCGGAGATCGTCAGTCAAGAGAAGCTCGCCCACGAGGTTCAAGTCGCGGCCATCGACAGGAGACTTCGACCCGCTGTCCGAACCTTCTACAACCGGACCGCCTTCCAACTTCCCGGCGACTCTCGCGTTCGGATGTCTCTCGACACTCAGCTCTGCATGATTCGAGAGGACAACGGCGGTGGTGTCGTCCGGTCCGGCAACAACTGGCGACGAACCGACGTGGGAACCGTCTTCCCCTTCAACTACCTTGCGAACGCCGACGTGATCGAGTTCCCTTACGCTGTCCTTGAAGTCAAGCTCGAGTCTCACAACGGCGTTGAGACTCCCCCGTGGGTGAAGACCCTCATCGAAGGCCACCTCGTCGAGAACCCGCCAAAGTTCTCAAAGTTCGGACACGGTATCGCTTCCTTCTTCCCCGATCAGGTCAACATCCTGCCAAGTTGGCTCGGTCTCGTCGACATGGACATCCGCAAGCCGTCACCCGTGCGGAAACCAACCTTGACGCTACGAAGGCATCTCACGAACGCGAGGGGCCAATTCTCCACGCCGCTCCCAGACTGGGATCCCGTCCTCAGCAGCAAGAAGAAGCGGTCCGGCAGTCCCACCGGTCTCAAAATCTCTGCCAGCACCACGGACCTTTGGATGGGAAACCCTCCTCCCGCCCCACCCGCCGGTCATCCCCTCCCTGTCCGATCTGCATCCATGTGGTCAAGGAACGGTGGTGACGTGGAGCTTGAGCTCCGGTCTGCTTCCAACGCGATCCATCAGGACCTGAAGATCGGAACACCGGTCACCGACCCACCCGCGTACAACTCCCCGTCGCGTTCCCTTCGCACGGCCCGGCCGACCCCCAGTCCCGCTGGATGGTTCCGCACCCTTCTCCACGGCGACAAACAGCAACAGGAACCCGACGCAGAGTACCCTCCCTTCGACATCGACGACATGGAGCGCGGCGGCATCGAACCGGACTCGATCGAGGAGGAAGTGTACCGCCAGAACACGGTCCACGACATGGACCAGGACAGCGACAACGGAAAGACGGGCAAGAAGGGCAAGAAAGGAGGCAAGAAGGATCGCAAGAGAGCCGCCGCCCGAGCCCTCGCCCTCGCCGCCTCCGGACAAGCCACAACATCGTCCCAGGCATCCCTCCTCCACCCGGACGACACGGTCTACACGGACCCGACCCAACCGACCGACGTCGAGGCGACCCCGGGAAAGCCCAAGAAGGTCCGTCGGATCGACCCCAAGCTGTACATCCAGAACGAGCGCACCTTCATCCAGTGGTGCAAGCTGGGAGTCATTACAGGTGCCCTGGCCGGAGGCCTGTTCAGCTTCTCGTCCCCTTCCAACCCTCACCTCAGGATCTACGGTACGGCCATGACGTTCGCGGCCGCGGGAATCGTCATGTATTCCTTCGGTCTGTACCTCTGGAGGTTGAGGAGGATCAACATGAGGATGGACGGCGTGGCCTTCTCCTGGGGTCCGTTGTTCGTCAGCATCATCCTCGTGGCGCTTCTCATCATGAGCGCCGTCTTGCAGCTGACCTTTGGTTCGACTTATCACTCTTGAACGTTGAAGGGCTCTTGACATCCTATATTAGACTTGAAGAGAGTCATCGGCGTATTTCCCCTTCCTTATAGTCATATATGACATTTTTTTTTGGTTTACACATCTACAATAAGTTCTTATCTTACATTTACACATAAAATGATCTTCTACTTCTCTTAACATATCGTTACCTTTGACTCAATCTCCGCACAGCTCGAAAGGCGAAAGGAGAAAATCAAGGCGTCCGCCTCGCGCACAGAAAACGTTTGCGATGCACAATCATGATTCCTGATGGCGCGGGATGATCGATCTTAACGAGTGTGGCAAGTGGACGTTCGGCGTCAGATTCAGGATAATCATGAGGTTTAGCGACTCCCTAAGCATAAGACGTGCCCAGAATGAACCATACGGTGATATCTGCTATGAATTGATTACAGGACAACAGAACATGTACATCAACTTACAAAAAAGGATTAGGGAAAGGAAGGAAGATGACAACAAAAAAAAACGAAAGAACTAGCAGACGGCGAACTGGAGCGGACTGGCGTTGATACCGCGCAGGGTTTCAAAAGCATCCCCTTCTTCGGCGAAGGACGCGTCGTTGGTGAAGTGGACCTCGAAGTTTGAGCGGAAAAGGCTGGCGAAAAGTTGAAGTGGGTTCACTTGCTCTTCCTCTCCGAGTTGCACATCCTCTGACGTGTCATTGATGAATTCTGCAAACGGTCCTGACGAGCTGCCCCCAGAAAGCGACATCGACGCTTCTGCTGCGCTCCCACCAGAAGTCGCTTGCGCCGTTGAGACCGTTCCAGTATTGCCGGTACCGTTACCCAGGAAAGAGGCGCTCTGTTTCGGTTGGTTTCAAGCCGAAACAAAACACGCGAGACATATATGCACCAGCATAGCTACCCAAGACCGACCCATGTCCTAGTAGCCGACGTAAAAGTTTTGACTAGCTGCGCTTGAAAACAAGCGATTGGACCATTCCAAACATTCCACGCCAGCTGATACAAGCATTTTGATAAAAAAGACTTGCCGTTCGTTCGACGACGATCACAGAGATCTGGGAGACGCATCAGTAAGGTCCCCGAGAACACAGAAGACCGCTACGCAATACAAAATCCGGGCAAATACAAAAAAAAAAAAACTCGCTAACCGCTCTAAATTGGCTCGTCCAACCAACGTTCCTCATCACCTCTTCTCTCCCTTCTCCCTCCCCTGCCACTGCTTTTCCAAAAAGATGGCAGCCGCCCTGCTGACCAGACTGGTCTTCAAGTTCCCAAACGTGTCGAACCCATGATGGGCATGGGGAACCTCGAGATACGCCACGTCCCCCTTCGCACTCGCCCCAAGCTTGGCTCTCGACAGCTCCACAAAGTGCCTCACGGTCCCCTTTCCCACCACGTTGTCGTCCGCTCCGTGGATGATGAGCATGGGGGCGACGATCGCGTCGTCCGGAGCCGATCCGACGACGGCGGACGGACACGCGTTCGATAGCAGCCATGCGCGGTCTCGCGACGGGGACAGGTTTCGACAGATGACGCGAGCGAACCAGTCGGGGAACCCCGGGAGGGCGAACCCCGAGGCGTTGAGGATGTCCACGACTGGGTACGAGAGGATGGCGGCTGAGATCATCGTGTCGACGTTTTCGAACCCTGAGCGATAAGGAATGGGGGGGAAGGG
>JADGJA010000720.1:0-11843 GCA_027596035.1 Thoreauomyces humboldtii | reverse complement strand
GCCTACCCCACTTCTCACTCTCTCGCTCCCTCTCGCTCTCTCACACTTTCCTGCACTTCTCCCCTTTACATACTTCATAACCTCTTTCCCACAATGGCGCCGTGCTCTCTCCTCGCAAGGATCTCTCCTGGGCCTTCCACCACCAGTCACGTTTACAAGTGGTGTGTCGTCGGTGCAGGACCCGCTGGCATCGCCGCTGTTGGCAAGCTCCTCGACAACGGCGTTCCAGCAACCGACGTCGTGTGGGTTGACCCCAAATTTGACGTTGGTCTGGTCGGTCGCAAGTGGCGGTCTGTATGGAGCAACACGTCGGTCGCGACCTTTACCCGCTTCCTCAGGGCGTCACCAGCGTTCGAGTTCGACGCCAACAAGACGGATTTCACTCTGCGCAACATGGACCAATGTGCCACATGTCAGCTCGGCGTAGTGGCAGAGCCCCTGGAAGCCGTCACCGCCACGCTGATGGGCAAGGTCGTCTGCGTTCTGGACTCCGTGTCCGCCGTTCAGCGCCTGTCGCCTTCCAAGCCCTGGAATCTCCAGCTCGTCGGTGGTTGCACCTTGAGGTCCACCAACGTCGTCCTTGCCGTCGGCTCCAAGCCACGCACCATGAACTCCGGCGAGGTCCCTATCCTTCCCGTCGAGCAGGCACTCGACGTGGAGGTCCTCCGCACGAAGGTCTCACCGAGCGACTCCGTGGCCGTGTTCGGATCGAGCCACAGCGCCATCATGATCGTCCGCGATCTGCTGGCCTGCGGAGCCTCCAACGTCGTCAACTTCTACGTAGATCCTCTCGTGTACGCCGTCTTTTTCCCGGACGGCAAGATTCTGCACGACAACACGGGTCTCAAGGGCAAGACGGCCGATTGGGCCAAGGCCAACCTCGAAGACGGCAAGCTCCCTTCGAACATCCAACGCTACAAGTCGACCAAGGAAAACATCGCAAAGCATCTCCCGGCCTGCACAAAGGTCATCTACGCCATCGGTTTCCAGCAGGAGGACAGTCTCCGAGTCCAAGGTCTGCCTCAACCTATCCCGTACGACAACAAAACGGGCGCCATCGCACCAGGACTCTACGGAACAGGCATCGCCTTCCCGGAGCTCGGACCGGACGCAGCCGGAAACATGGAGCTTCGTGTCGGGATGTGGAAGTTCATCGAGTACTTAAGCCGCGTCGTTCCAAAATGGGTGGCCGCAGCCGACGCGGCAGATCAAGCAGCGAGCGCATCCAGCCATCACTCTGATGCAGCGCGTTCCGCTACTGGCAGTCATCCACGTCTCTGAGGCAGACCCCGACCTCTCAGTCCTCCAGTTAGCCGCTTTCTCGACAGCCTCTCAGATCTTATACCAAGCCTTTTGTTCCCTTCTCTTTCTCACGCTTTTGGACCTGAATAACATGTTCTTCAACTGTACCTGGATGGAGCATTGCGCCTGTCGAGGGACTTGTTTGGGTCAGACACATAATTATTGTCGGGAGACGGAGTTCTTTGGAAGAAATGGTAAAAGATAGGCCAGGGTCCACGGACACGATATAGCCAACAGTATCTACTGTATCATAATCTTACGTATATATCTCCTTTGCGCCAGGACCTCGAGGACGGCTGCATGCGGGATCAGTTTGCCAGTCAAATGTTTTCGGGATGTGCAACGCGAACGCGCCGTTCAACGCCACGCTTGGAACCTCCTTGAGACCTCCTTCCCCATTCCATCTTGAGCTTCCCGCGATCCCTCCCTTAACAATTGCCTGCGCTTTCCCGTCAGCCCATACAACTCTACAGAACGAGATCGTCTTGCCCCGGGTAGGTAAGGTCTAGTGTCCCACGGTTCTGCGTCTTCTCCAAGCTGACATTCGGGAGTTCCCTTTGACTCCCAAGCTGACTCCCCTTACAGGCGAATTCCCACGAACACATCTCCCCCTCGTCCTAACCCAAAGCAACGATGAAGGCGCTTATTCTTGTCGGAGGTACACCATGGGGTCATCGTGTATGGAAGGGCTTGATGGACTTAAGGGGTTCGGATGTCCTAGGTTTCGGAACTCGGCTGCGACCGCTTACGCTTACCATGCCCAAACCTTTGGTGGAGTTTGCGAACAAGCCTATGATCCTTCATCAGATTGAGGCTCTGGTTGAGGTATATCGTCTAGACTCAACAGAGGCTGGCACCCTCTTCCTAATCTCACACATCGAAAATGATGCGCACAGGCTGGAGTGACCGATATCGTTCTGGCAGTAAACTACCGCCCAGAGATCATGGCCGCCTTCATGAAGAGGTACGAGGAACAGTACAAGGTTCACATCACCTTTTCCATTGAGACGGAACCCCTGGGCACGGCAGGTTCGTTTATTATTATGGGCAGAGGTCCACGTGGGAGCATCTGATCCAAACTGCTAACTTGCCATTCACAGGTCCACTCGCCCTTGCACGCGACATTCTCAGGAAAGACAACGAGCCATTCTTTGTTCTCAACTCGGACGTCATCTGTGACTTCCCTTTCCGCGAGATGGCCAAATTTCACAAGGCGCACGGCGGAGAAGGCACCATCCTGGTCACTAAGGTGGAGGACCCTTCCAAGGTTAGCAGCAACTGTACCTTCAGGAAAGACTCCTTTACAAATCTGATCATGCTTCACGACGCAGTACGGTGTCGTCGTCAACAAGCCCGGATCTTCTGCCATCGAACGCTTCGTCGAAAAGCCAAAAGTCTTCGTCTCCAATAAGATCAACGCGGGAATCTACATCTTCTCGCCATCCATCTGCGACCGAATCGAGCCAGTACCGACCAGCATTGAAACTGCCATCTTCCCGCTCATGGCGGCCGAGGATCAACTGCATACGATGGACCTGCCAGGTAAAAAGGCAAATGGGTCGAGATCAACCGCGGAAGGTAGAATCTCATATGGAGTAAAATCCTTCAGGTTTCTGGATGGATGTTGGGCAGCCGAAGGATTACCTGATCGGCACGGGATTGTACCTCACCGGGCTCCACAAATCCGCACCCGAACGTCTCGCCACCGGACCACACATCTCTGGCTACGCCTTGATCCATCCAAGCGCGAAGATTGGGGAGAACTGTAAGATTGGACCACACGTTGTTATTGGCTCAGGGGTTGAGATCGGAAGTGGCGTCCGGCTCTCAAAGTGCGTCATCTTCGACGGAGCTACCATCAAGGATCACGCGTGGATCCAGAATTCGATCGTGGGATGGCATAGCACTGTCGGTCGTTGGGCGAGGCTGGAGGGTGCTACCGTGCTGGGGGACGATGTCCACGTTGCGGACGAGGTGAGTCACATCGGCTTTGTTCCTATCCAGTAACCACTTTCCCGAACTCTTAACACTCTCCACATAGATCTATATGAACGGAGCATGTGTTCTTCCCCATAAGTCTGTATCCAACAACGTTGCCGAGCCCGCAATCATCATGTAAACGCCTGTCTGTTGCCTCGCGACGGACCGTTATCTGCGATTTTCGCTCGAGTGAGGAATCTTGAGTATAATAATAATGAGTTACATATGTGACCGGAGCAAGCCAATGGAAATCCGCCGAGTGCAGAGTACCAGCATGCAGGAGCGTTATCGGGCATTTTCTCAAAGTCCCTCGATATCAGTTGCCAAAACTGTTCTGTATTGCTGGATATCCAAATTGCGGGGGCTACTACTATACTATGCAAGCTCGATTCCGTACGCTTCCCTTCCTGCTGCTCAAGTGCTTTCGCCGTGAGGGTCGTCCGAAACTTCTCGCGTCGTCGGCCTCTGGTTCATGCAGCAGCCACGTGCTGCAACCAAAGGTGGAAGAGGTCGTACTCGTTGAGCCTGCACAGGAAGGACGAATCGTCCACTATGTTCACCAACATTCGTAGCAAAGCCCAGAGGAGCTCCAGTTACCTTTGCAGGAAGTCGCGAATGCGGTGGACTTCGTCGAAACCCGGCTAATCGGGGTTCTTCCTGGAGACCTTTCGCCACGTCTTTCCGTCAGATGGCTGGCTTGATATCATCTCGGCTGCTCTCTCGACGGGCGTGTGCTCCTAGGGACACGAAAACTCAGACACGTCCAAGGAGTGCAGGGGTGTGCATAGGCTACTTTCGCACTTTAAGAGCGCCCAAGAATCGCTCCATGTCCGCCACCGATCCCTCGACCAGTAGAAATCCGTTGATGCCGACGCGCACCACTACGTCGACGTTGTTTTCGATGCCCGCGTCGTGGATCGCTTTGCGTCCTGAGAGCCACGAGATAAGGGGAAAGATTGTGGTCACTCAGCAACAGGCCAACCTTCAGCAGATGGAAGAGGGAACTCTTCGGAGCATACTGGTGACATTCATAAGATGGAACATGCGAACGATCCGACGCGTGACGTTGATGACTTCAGAGGGTGAGCGCGGCGTCGTAGATGCGGGGACGTGATCGAGGCCTTTCGATACATCGAAGTCCGCCGGGTTAGGTTGTCGGGCGTGCGCCTCGTTTTCGTGATCGACATTGAGCTTTTGTTCAGCGAGAGGCTCAACATGGTTGCTCTGCGGATCCCGGTGACTCGTTGTTAGTACTTCCAGCTCGTCACCTGCGGATGTTGCGTTGGCTGGCATGCTTGTTCCGTTTGCAAGCGAGTGGTTGCTACTCGGAAAGCATTCTTCTACGACGTCGGAGTACGGACGTGCCGCTGTCTCAGGCGCGCGCAAATCATCCAGTAAGACATCGCTGACCGACAGTTGTGAATCCTGCTGATGATCCTGAGTGAGACGAGTGCCTTCCTGTTGCTGTTGCGACATATTGCTTTCAGCGCCATCCTTTTCACGGGCCGGAATGGAGTTCGTTTTGCGGGGACGACTCGCGAGGCTCGCAATGGCTGGTGTCGCTTGTAGCATACGAAATCCTCCAGCTGAGATGCTCGGACGCTTGCGCGGTTTGCGGTCGATGCCGTTCACTTTGTGCTCATCGCAGACTGGAGTAGAGGTCGATTTGATGATGCCGTTGGAAGCCACTGGGCGTGTGTTGACGAGTTCGTTTGGGTGCGTCGTATCGAGGAAGGGCTGAGACAGCGGGACATGCTGGATACCATTGCAGGCTGGCGTCCTGTCAGCCGAATCTTTTGCGTGTTGGCGATTCTCCACTTGCTTCTTCAGAACGGATTCTGTCTTTGATGCTGACGGAACTCGGTTTAAAGTAGCCACTGTTGATCGGCTGTGACCGTTCGGCAGCGTCTCTCGCACCACCTCGGACGGTGGATCCATGGCAGGCCTCGTAGTCGAGTGACTTGCAAGATTCTCGCTCTTTGACGCCTTATCCTCGGATACATCCTCCCATCTGCTTGGGACGGGGATCGTGGGTTTGAAGCGCTCATAAGCCCAAGTCCTCCTCTCCATGGTCATGAAACCCTTGTCCTCCCCGGGAGACGGTTTCGCCGTGCGGGGTGGTGGTGCCTCCAATGCGAACATCCTTTCGTACGTCTCGGTGCACTGGAAATGGGCCCAAGATCCGTTGTATTCTGCGGCGCATCTCAGACACTTGCGACGCTCGCCTTTTGATCTCTGTGCAGCGCTGAAACAGCTCCTGTCGACGGTCTCCAGGCAGAAGCTGCACGTCAGTTCTTGGAGAAAACCGGGTGGAATGGGTGCTTCCTGAAAGATCCAGTCCGGGTTGAAGGGCTTTCTTCGCTTCTTCATTGCCTCAGGGTATCGCATAGAAGACTGGTAAAGATCGACGAGTCTCGCTCGTCCAGCAGGTATTTCGCTCAAGATACGCTTCCAGGAAATGACACGTTTACAGCAGTTCAGAGTACACGACCTAAAAGTATGAGAATGCCGGTGAAACGAGACTGGTACTGCCCGTCGACTCGGCGAGGGAGGGAAGGGAGCCAAGTCCGAACGTTGCGGACTCTCTGTTCTCTCTCGCTCTCCTTTCTCTTTTCTTTTGCGTGACTTTGCCCCGCACACACCGTGACGACGGAGGCACAGCACCCCCAAACTCGACGCGAATTTACCCCAGCCAAACCCGTCACGAAGAAGCAACCCCATTCCACAGCCGACGAAAGCACGGAGCTCAGAGCTTGAATACCTCAGAAGGACCATGGACGAGGCGCAGACTCAGCACGGATCGGAAGAAATGTCTACCGCTCAAGCACTGGAGGCCCTGGCCGCGCAGCACATGCACCACCATTCCCCACACACGTCTCGCGACGCAAGCGAGGAACCACTTCCCCCTTACGGGCCGCCGCCTTCCATGGGCGACCCAGCGCAGCACAACGATCATTCCCACTACGCAAGTCCTGACCCCGAGCGTGTGGAAGGGAGTCACTCGCAGGTTCCCGACGAGACGGAATTGCGCGAGTTCGACAACCAGCTCCGAGAGCAGGTCGAGGAGCAGCTCCTGCAGCATGCCAACGGTCAACAACAGCAGCAGCAACGACAGGCATATCCGTCGTCAATCGCCACGGACGAGGAGGTGCTGCTTCTCAGGCAGAGTCTTGCCAAGATCATGAGGGTGCTCAACGAGGAAGGTGGCATGGCGGGAGACCAGGCGGGCATGCTCGCGCGGATAAGGGAGCTGGCAGCCGGAGCGACCCAGGCGCTGCCCTTCCCCACCGCGCCGCAGAGCGACCAGCATCCTCCCGTCGCCCTGCCCCCGCAGCCCGTGGCACGAGACGAGTCGACGGTCTCTCCTGCTGCGGCCGACGCCGAAGCATCATTGAGTCAACCTCAACTGCCGTCAGATGAAGAACATCAGCGGTTTCAACAGCTGTTCTATCCGCCCGGACCGCTTCCCAGCCAAATGTATGAACTGGCCATCGCCAACCACAATCAACATAGCCCATCGTCCGGTGCCGGTGGCGCCTTCCCGCTCCTCGTGGCGGCCGCCGTCGCAGCTCAACCAGCACCCGTACAGACCGGCCCCACGCTCACCACAGTCCCCGACGCTCCCGTTAGGAAACGAAAGCGAAAAGCTGCCAAGGTGTATCCATGCCACTTCGAGGGTTGCGGGCGACAATTTACACGACACTTCAATCTGGCGTCACATCTAAAAACGCACGAGGAGACACGCGAGAAGCCGTACAATTGCGAAGCGTGCGGGAAAGGATTCACGAGAAAGGTGGATCGCGACCGGCATGCGAATGGTAAGGCTTTGGCTGCCGCAACGATGCCTCATTCTCCCCAAGATCTCTTACCTCGTGCTCTTCCAGTCCATACAAAAGAGAAGGCTCATCCATGTTCGACCTGTTCAAAGGCTTTCACCCGAAAGGATGCCCTGCTTCGGCACATCACCGCCCATCGTTGCGGGTCCCGGCCCACCGCGGATACCGCCTTCGATGATCTGACCGCCCCAACACTTCCAACCGTTTCCAATTCTCCTCCTCCTGCTGGCCCTGGGCTTCCGTCGGACCTACCTGCTCCGCCACCCACCGACAACCTGCAGTGGGTTCTCGGAGGTGCACTCGTCTCCTCCGACTCCAGCACACCGATAGGAACCTTACCGAACTCCCCCATCCCAGGGCAGCACGAGTCACCAACGGTGGACGACGAGGAGTTGGAACGTCACGCGGAGGCTGCGTCCGACGCGGCCCACGCTATGTTGGCCTATCAGCAAGGGGGAGCCACCTCTGCAACCCCGACGGTCAACCTTCAGGGGTCCACCGCCAATCCTGAGGCGGCGATGCTAGCCATACAGGAGCTTCAGAGGTTGCAATCCCTTCAAAGTACTTTACCGATGGATCCTCCGAGCAGGACGTTGCGATCGCAGTCTTCCTTGCTGCCGGACCACTTCATGCAGACGACTGGATCTGCCCAAGCTGCGGCGGAAGCTGCAATCGCGGCTGTTTCTCAAGGGTTTTCTTGACACGAGCCTCCAAATGTGCATCCTTCCCAACTACCACTTATTTCCTACTACCTCACAGTCTGTTTGCGGACTCCCATCTCCCTCTTTTCTTCTTTACGTCAGCCCAACATCGGTCCGGCTCCGTGAAGGCTTTCTAGAACGAATTACTTGTATTCAAATCTTTTCATAACAATGGAATATGCAAAAAGCTATCAGCTATCTACAGGATGTGCTGCAAACCCGCTACGTATGTCTGGTGTGGGAAAATCGGAAAAGGGCTTCATATCTGTCCAGCAGCGTTCAGACCTTGGCCTGGAAGCCGGTACCGCGGCCTCCCTTCTTCTCGGCAATCTTGATTTGGTAGTGTCCAACGAGGAAGGTCATGCTGGCCGTGAAGCGTATGAACGCGAGGAACGCCACGGACCAGAACAGGAAGCTCAGGTAAGGATTGACTGTACCCGCCGCCGTTCCCTTCTTGGGGAAGAACTTGTCCACCATCAACGTGTTGGTGAAGATGGTGATGAGGAGACCGTTGCAAGCGATCCAAGCAATGACGACGCGAGTCCTGAAGATCTTGAAACCGTCCTCCTGCTGAGTCGCAGCGTTCACGGTCTGGACCTCCTTGTTGTTCATCTCTTCGCGCTGCTTCGTGAGCTGACGGGCGAACACTTCGTAGGCGTCGTCGAGGTCGTCCTCGGTGAGGGGCATCTCGACTTCGACAACGTGCTTTCCGTCAGCGTTCATTTTGGTCGTGACGGATGGAAGTTCCACGGCGTTGTCGCCCTTGGTGCCCCAGGAAACGTCGTGCAGGTTGCAGACTGGGTCCAGCGAGGGAGTTAGCACTGTGGCGGTTGGTATTAGTTTCTGCCGAGTATGCGACTTACATGCGTAGATCTGGAAAACGTTGATATAAGTTGGCAAGAGCAGCAAGTATTGCACCATGCAGGTAAGGATATGCCAAGCGTCCAGATGCGCAAGGGAGGCGAACAGGTAGAGGCCGTAAGTCGAGCAAAGAGAAACCACCAAATCGCGGACTATGAATTACCAGTCAGTGCCGTCCGTCAAATGCTCATCCTCAAGACGGGAATCTCACATGCAGGCGTCTTGAAGAAGTACTTGGTGACGCTGATGTTCTCGCTTTCGATATCATTGATGGCGTACTTTATGGACACATAAACCGTCCAGAAGCCCATGAACAACATCTGAAAGGAGAGGAGAAGGTATGAAAACCGAATTTTGTACTTCTTGACCAAGGTGAGCAATCGATTGAACGTACCAAGAACATGATCATAGTAAATCCAATGACGAGAGAGTGATAGAGAACCTGTCAAGGGCGGAGGCTCAGTAAAGAGAACTTCTTCGAATTTTTCAAGTTATCACCGTTGTACCTTCGATCCTTGCGGCCTATTTCCCAAAGAACTCACGAAGATACAGACAATAGCAAAGATGTAAAGCTGACGAACGACTTGGAAAATAACCTCGGAATGGGGGTAGAAGGGGTCGGAAGTAGAATTGTCGTCGGCAACATCAAAGAGAACTAGAAGGAAGCGAGGGGTAAGCTGTTGTTTCACTTAGCGAACGAAGTAGCGGACGTACAGTAGAAGGCAAGGTAAAAGTTGGCAAGAGCGAACCAGCTGAATAACAGGTTGATGGCGTTGTAGAAGAATTCGACACAGAGCGCTGCTTTGCGTCCAGTAGAGTGGCCCGATCGCTATACAGTGATCCGCGGTCAGTGCACACAGTGATCAGCGCGCCAAAGAGCTCTTCACTTACGAAAATCTTGCTGAAGTTCCAAACTGCGTGGACGCTGGCAAAAAAGGATCCGTTCAACCATCGCCGACGCTGGGAGATGAGCTCTGCAAGACGGTCTGGCACGTCCGTCTCCGCACTTGCTTCCTTGACGTATTTAAGGACCCACTTGTCACTCTGTTTAGTGACCAGCTCGAAGCACAGGATTCGATCCTCCGCAAGATACATGTTGGCCTATCAAGGAAAAATCAGTCTACTGACGTTCGGTAACTCATTATTGAAAATTTCGATCGACTTACCGCGAAGATATCCGCGCCGCCATGCATCTCTTCGCCGCGAAAGTACATATCCAGCGGTGCGCCTTGAATCGCCTGGTATCGGTACGCGCTGAAAGCGCCCGGAAGTACAGAGATGTAGCCAAACACACTCTCCAAGGGCTTGTCGAGAATGTTAGACATTCTGCAGAGGAAAGGACCTGTCAGATCATTGGTGGGAGCGTGCCTTCGGAGGAAGTTACGTACTTGTACTCGAAGTTCTGAGACGCCACCAAAGGGTTGATGAGGTTCCTCCACCCTCCGCCGAGCTCTGCCTTGATCTCACCACAAGCTCCACCGACATTGGCGTTGCGCTCGAAAGCTAAACGGCGCCAAAAGAGATGAGCGAGAATTGAGGGAAACCGTGCACCATCGCGATGCGCTTACATCGGTACATGGCGTAGAACGAGTTCTTGCTGGGAACGGTTCCCACGTCCAGCAAAAATGTCACCTCCGGGTCAAGGACATCGCAAATGGCATTGAAAAACCAACGGTGCGAGTTGATCTTCTTGGCGTTCTTTTCTTTAAGGAGGAAGATCGTCTGGACGGGCACCTGGGGACTTTTTGCGTCCGTGCGGGGATACAGCGTTTTGTCGATAGCGACTTGCGTCGTGTATTCGAAGATGTGTGCCTTGACGTCTGATCCGTTGATGTTGGACTTTGCCAGTCCATCGGCATAACATCCCATCACACCAAGCACTACGAAAGGAGATTTCAGTGGGGGAATGGACTGTTGAAGTAGCCAAGATGGGACTTACGGGTCAGCACTTTGGGGTTGATCTTGGATCGACCATCGCTGACAATGACGACCACAAAGTTCTTCCATCCTTCAGGACCCCAACTGTAGGTGCATTTGTCGCTACAAAGGTAGGCAATGTTCCTCATGATGGCAAACATGGACTTTGCGAAGAGCTGATCGTCCTCGTTGTACATTGTGACGACGAGAGCGATCTTCGTGTAGCGCTTTGCTTGCCTGACCCGAAGAGTGTAGTTGTTCTTGAAGTCTGAGGGTTCCGAGACGCATGCGGTGTACCGCATGTGGGTGAACTCATCGCCGACAGTCTCCTTGGCGTGTAGAAGGACGTGTTTTGAAACGGGCTGGTCGACTACAAAGTTGCCGGCTTTCGTGAGAGCAACTTGCTTCACGGTCTGCGTCCTGGTGGGCGCGCGGCCACCCACATCGCGGGGAATGTATGTCGCGATGGAGGCGCTGCTATCCGTCAGTGGCTCATAATCTCGGGTGCGCTCCATGGTGAGTAGATCGTTTGCTGACGAAGATGCGAGCTTGAGCGAGTTTGGGTTTCTGTATTCTAAGAGATGAGTTGGGCTATGAATGAGCGTTGGGCGTTGCTGACAAGGTTGCGAATGCGTCTTGATGGGTTGCTTTTATCTATAGGGGATGCCTGGGGGGAAGGCCGAAGCGGTCGAGCCTTGGGATCCCACGAGCAACCGTGCGGGTTTTGGGCTGAAGCGACCACAGATTCCACGGCACAGCCACCCCTGTGCGGCCGACTTCTTTTCCCTCACAACACGACACCAAGACCGCAGACCAACAATCGACCCGCCAGTCCACTTGGCCCCGTCGTGTTCAGTACATTCTCTATCTGGTATGTATATTCTTTCCTCCTCAACCGTGTATCTCTATGCTCTATCAATGCGAGGACCCCTGAGCTCGCCAAAAACCCTGGCGCATCCACTCCCAGCACTGTTCATCCGAGTCAGTCGTTTAGGTTCCGCACTCCCGAGGCTGGCTCTTCGGATGACTGAAGACCGAGACTGACCGAGACTGAACTCTTCGAAGATCGGTGAGCTGGTGAAGGATGGTGCCGAGCGCGGAGCCGTGGGAGCCTCTTCGCCATCCTTGGTGGTCCTGACCCGCAGAGATTCATTGACACGCCGTGCTCGGCGAAGTTGGGACATGGTGGGCGCGGTGACTCCTATGCTAAGTGGTGCAAATGAACGTCGAGGAGTAAATGCCGGGG
>JADGJA010000072.1:0-49820 GCA_027596035.1 Thoreauomyces humboldtii | reverse complement strand
AGGAGGAGGAGGAGGGGGTGGAGGAGGCGGCGGCGGCGGCGGCGGCGAAACACGATGGGGCCCGTCTTCCGAGGTACAAGTTGCTGTGAACGGAGTGCTGCTCGGGTTTGACATGAAAAGGCTGGTCGTTCTGTGGGTAAAAGTTCCAAGAGTCCGTTTCGCGGGGAGGAACTTGAAACCGCTGTGCGGTGCGAGCCTTTAGCCCATCTCCCAATCTCGATCTTCTTTCTCTATGCTCAGCGCCGATCAACCACACGGAAGGACCTCTTTCCTCCATTTAGCCAACTTCCCATGGAGCAAGGACGGCAATCGCGGCAACTCATGAAGCATCGACAGCGAGAGCGGCAAGATGGCGCGAAATATCAGCCGGAACACAATTGAATCTGCCGGTGCTGCTACGTGGCGTCGAAATCGTTGCAGACCTTTCCAGAACGAACGTCAGTAGCGGCGCCAATGGACTACCCGGCCCAGGCGAGGGGAGCGGCTTCTCGACATAGTTAATTACAGTAGTCGCCTTTTGGCAGCACGAAGTAGAACGTTTAAACAGCTGCGCTCAAGTTTTATTACAGCGTCCTCTCTTACGGAGCAAACAAAGGATATTGTACGTTGCATATATTGTGCGTCTTCCTCCCGAAAACCGAAGTATGTCTTTTGCGCCGTACCAGCTCAAGTAAGTTTGCCGATGCAGCTCTGCTTGACCATCCCACAGGCGTCCTGTGATTTTCAATTCCCCTAAGCTTCGTGCTCACACGGAAAGCGCCGGCCCTGGCGGTAGCTGAGGTGCGTTGGGTCTGACGTCGATCCCGATGACCCAGCCCAAGGACTCCTTGAACTCGTTGAAAGCTTCCCGGAAGCCGTACTCGCCATTCGTTTGATTGGTGTGCTGGTGCAGATTCTCCGCCCAAGCGCTGACAGGTGTTGAGCCGAAAATCTTTCCTTCGCGGGTTCTGCGCGCAACCTCGGCGACGGCAACGCGCCAGGCTTGTCCCAGCCTCCTATAGAGCTGACCACGGGTTTGGTCGTCTTGAGCCGGATCCTCCCAGCGTGGAAGGCGGTGGACGAGACGAGTCGCGGCGTCCAGATATCCAAAGGCGATGGCAGGGTATTCATGCTGCAAGTCGGCGGGGTAGACGCCTGGCAGCACGAAGAAGTCGACGAAGTATAGAAGAAGGTCGCGAAGCTCGTCGAGGTGTGGACGAACGCGGTGGAACGAATAGGCAGTCGTAGATCGGCCATTTTTGCTGTACGGGAACGCGTCTAAGCGGGGAAGAACACTACGTCAATATGCTGCACAGGTAATGGGAAGCAGAACGGAGGTAACCCCTACCAATCACGGCCTTTTCAGCGCGCTCCAGAAGAGCAGCCGCTGTGGTCAGGGAAGGACGGGGTATCAGAGCAACGAGGTCCGTCTGCAAGTGGGCGTTCGTTTCCAGCATGGAGCAAATGATGCCGGCAAGCTGGTCAGAAGGTAGCATGGAGAGAAGCTTTCGTATTGGTGGCTGGGGGAGAGTAGCGGGTGCTTCTTGAAGCCGAACGAGCACCTCAGGCTCCATGGAGCCCGTACGAAACCTCTTGGGAGAGGACCAGCTGGAAGGAGCATTGTGAGGCGAAGGCGAGGTAGACTCGTCAGATGCGGTCTTCCTCTTTCGGCTGAACGGGAGCTGAGGCGATGGCTGTATCATGATTCCCGCAACGGCGGGACCGACGGCCTTTCCGGAAACGAGGGCACGGGCAGCGACTGCGGAAAGAAGCGTTGGAAGACGAGGCCCGCTTAAGGCAGAAGAAGCTCCCGGCGGCTGAAGGGTGCTACAGCAAAGAGTATAGTGTTCGAGAGGATGAGGAGGCAGGGAGGAGGGTGTGCTGCGGAGCGAGTACCGGTACTGAGGTTGTCTGGGAGGAGGAGAATGGGTTGGGGGACGGACGTGGTCTATTAGCAGGACGTGGTTTGGAACTGTTTAGGCCCGATCAGTCGAGTGATGCGGTGGGGGCGCAGCTTTTCACTTTTCTCGTACTCGCGCCTGCTAAAAACGATTCCCGATGGTATCGTACTGCTCGGAATTGAAACGATGGGAAAATCATCAAAAGACAAGGTTGGTCCTTTGCCGACTTTTGATGAGAAGATAGGCAGGTGTATCAACGAAGGCTTTTGAATCCTTGCTAGCGTGATATCTACTACCGTGCAGCCAAGGAGCAAGGTTGGCGTGCGCGGAGCGCATTCAAGCTTCTGCAAATAGGTAGGTGAACTTTCAAGCAACCCATCTTTCAAAACACGCGCTGAGAGAAATCATCCACTACAGATGAAGAGTTCGGGATTTTTCCAGGGGTAACCCGATGCGTAGATTTGTGCGCGGCTCCAGGGAGTTGGAGTCAGGTTTTGAGCAAGGTGTCGCTGGGCTGAAACCCGTGCTAGCGACATATGTAGGACTCACGCTTGACCCTGAAAGGAACTGAACTCGGATGACCCCTCAAACCCAGTCAAGATTGTGGCGGTGGACTTGCAGGCCATGGTATGAAGCGATCGACCATTCTGGCCGCCAGCGAACAGTGATTTACCAGGCCTGTCCGTCCAGGCCCCGCTTCCGGGTGTGATCCAGTTGCAGGGAGACATCACCAAAACCTCTACTGCGGAAGCGATTATCTCGCACTTTGAGGGCAAGCTGGCGGATATGGTCGTTTGTGATGGAGCACCGGATGGTCAGCTGCGATTGAAAACGGTTGCGAGTTTCCGGCACAAGACTCACATACTCTCTAGTCACCGGGTTGCATGACATGGACGAATATATTCAGGCGCAGTTACTTCTTGCAGTTGAGTTCTAGTCATTTAGTGGTATTATCTAACGCTGCTGGATGCTCACTCTAATTTCTATAGGCACTCAATATCACAACTAACGTTTTGAGGCGCGGTGGCACATTCATCGCGAAGATCTTTCGTGGCAAAGACATCTCCTTGCTTTACGCTCAGATGAAAGTGTTTTTTCCCATCGTAACCTGCTCGAAGCCCCGGAGCTCACGAAACTCATCCATAGGTGACTTCTTTCGCGTTTCTTCTGCGTGGCGCCGTTTGCTGAAGCCTTCGCGCAGAGGCTTTTATTGTTTGCCAGAACTATACCCCGCCAGATGGCTACTCGCCTACCATGCTCAACCCCCTTCTGGATTTTTCCTATGGAGAGGGGAACGAGCTCAAAGGTCTCAACCGCGTAATAGTTCCTTTCCTGGCGTGCGGCGATCTAAGCGGGTTTGATTCTGATCAAACTTACAACCTCGGGGTGAGTTTAGCAGTTGCTTTGCCACAGCTTCCTATCACCACTCATCATCCTGGACGTTGCAGAATGCGGACGGGGAAGAGTATAAACTACTTCAGCCAGTTCAGATGCCTATCCGACCCCCATATGCTAGCTACTTGGAAAAGAAGCGCGGGGCATTTTGAATTGGACAGCCAAGAAATGGCCGCTGGCCGAGATTCGCGCGGGGACATACTTTCCGGGGAACGCCGTTAGCTTGTAAATAGGACTCGGCTGCTATATTTGATGAATAGAGGAAATCTGCTACCAGTTGGAGATGCCGGTGCGGTTGCCAGTGATCTAAGAGTCAAAACCGAACGTTGCTTTTATACTGTGCCAGTAGTATCGCTCCCACTGTTTTGCCATCTCCTTTTCTGACACGGGCACGCCAGATTGGGTGACCTTGAGAACAGTCTTGTCGGAGCCCTCTCCAAGATCGAATGTGACGGTAGAGAAGTGACCGACCGGCCACGTTTTGAGTCGCCACTGCTGGACGATCTTGGTGTTGGGCACGAGCTCAGTGGTGGTCCCGGAAATGTTTCCGTCGAAAAGGACAAACGCTGAACCAGCCTCCCGTCCGACCTGCGCTTTGCCTCGTGTCCAAGCCTGCACGCGTTGGACGTCAAGGAGAGTCTCGTAAATGTCACGGGGAGATGCCGCAAACTCGATGGTCTGCTTAATGGTCGTTACTCCGCCAGCTGCTGTTTTGCACGCGCTGGTGACCGGGTTTGTCTCGGGTGCAGGAGGTTTAGGCTGGTACGTCTTCAGAACTGGATGGCCCTTCATCTCCTCCGGGGCGATGTACACATCCTTGATGTGGGCTGTGAAAGCAGTGAGCGAGTGCATGGAGGCCAAATACCCCGAAAAAAGACCCCGCTCACCGTCCACGAGATCCTTCGCGAATGGAACCATCCTAGCGCGGATAGCCTTGGTGAGCTCGATGCGCACTACCTCCTTAATCTTGTCGCGGTCTGAGTTTGGAGAGTCGGTCGATACGTCGAACTGTCCGAAGCAACGTGGTTTGATCGAGGAGGTGAGCGGAAAGAGGGCATTTGGATCGAGAAGTGCACGCGAGCTGACTTACAACAATGTCTTCGGCATCAGTGTCATGCATGTACTCCGGTATGAAGATTTTTCCCTCGGCGGTTGTGCCAAAACCCTCCCCTGCAAGAAGTGTCATGGATCTTTCTTGAAAGAAGATTAGCTATCTAGTGGCATACCTTTCCATCCTAGCGTCAGCACAACATCGAAGATCGTGATGATCTTTCCTTTACGCTGGTTAAGGTCCACGTCGCCGGTTACGTCCCGAACTTCGTTGACCGAGACTTTAACGTCACCCTTCTCAACGGCGGTGCCGGTGAGCTTCTGGATGAAGTACTCCTTTGCCCATGGGAGGCAATTCTTCTCAACCCAGTGCCTGAAGTAGCGAAGAATGCGACCAAAGCTGTTGAGAAGAAAGAATCCTGGACCCCCACTATGTCGCGACGATTGTACCAGTTGTTGACGTTCTTCCAGTTGGTTCCAGTTTGAGTCATGACGTCTCGATGCAACAAGGGGTGAAGAATGATAGATGTTCTGATCCCTGTGTTCCGCTTCGGTGTTCCGTTGACTGATCTCTGGGGCGAGGTGCAGTGATGTCGACTCTCCGGAAAGTCCTGGAAACCCTTCGAAAGTGTGAGTCACCCGTAGGCACAGCCACCGAAGATTCGGACATTCGGACAACTGCTTGGCTGACCAGAGACTCGTCCAAGATTCATTTCGCTTCTTTGGCCGGCGGCCGGTACAGAAAAAAAAAATCAGCGGGTCGCACAGGTACAGCGTGCGTTGGGGTTGATGTTGGGGCTCTGAGCCGTCAGGCACGCATGCCTTGCTCCCTTGAGCCTGGCGCCTGGTGGGAGGAGGGGGGGCACGCACACCTCGAACACACTCCGACGACCGGTCCCACCGCGTGTGTATCGAGGGGGCCCACGTAGACAGACACAAGAACCGACACCCACCCAAAAGGCTCTCTGCCCCCTTCCTTCGCTCCTTCTCTTTTGACCCTGGGCAGGACATGTAAACCTTGACTCGATTCACTCCGACCAGCACCGCTTTTTCATTCGCCGCAATTCGAACCATCTCGCCATGCCCGCCATCGCTTCCGGTCGTCGCAACTCTGTCGCATCCTCGGCGCAGCCCGTTCGAGCCTCCAAGCGACGGCAGAGCTGCACTGCGGCGCTTCCCAGTCCAGCCGAGCAGCCCGAATGGCCAAAGAAAAGACGCCAAGTGAAAAATGCGTGTGGTATGTCCGTCGTTTTCCTTTTAGTTTTCCGGACCATCAGGTAGTGCATCCTGCTGACGCCTGGTCGGTCGTTCAATGACAAAGTCAACTGCCAGAAGGCATGCAAAAAGTGTGAAATTGTCCGACCTTGTCCACGCTGCGTTCGCTACGGTATAGAGACTACCTGCCTGGACTCTGTCCGCAAGGAGCGCAAGAAGGGCGTATCCCGTGGTCCATACAAGCGCAAGGAGGGCGATGAAGAATCTTCTGCGTCCCCGCAAGGCACTCCTGGGCTCGATCAGCAGCTTTCTGAATCCGGCCCTTTCCCATCCGCCTCCGACGATGGCGACGCCGACGAAGGCAAAGCCGATGCAGCCGGGGATCGCTACGAGCAGAACACGGACAGCGACTCCGGTTCAGATTCCGAAGACCCTGAGGACTTCAATGTCGAGGATTCCACGGAAGTGGTTTGCAGGAAGGAGGACGCCGAGGCCCGTGACGGGTGTGGTTACGACAAACTTGCCATTCTCTCCAACCTTTGCACAGCTGTCCTGCAACAATCCGAGACATGTTCCGAGGATGGAAAGAAGGTGCTTGACGAAGCGGCCTTCGAGTTCGATGGACGCGACGGAAGGGTTTACTACATCAGCGGATCCGACGGAGAGGAGTCAGAAATTGCTTCCAACTTTCCCGTTTTACCATCGTTTGGCAGTCTCCAGACTATGTGCGATGCCGCTGTCATTGCACAAGATGAACGCACCCCAGTCCGTGGCGAGATCGTGTCTTCGCTAGGTCCGCCTTCCCGAATTGCGCAACTCGACGTATGCTTTGCGGTTTTTTGATCCCGCCTTCTCGACTTGCATGTTGAGTAACTGTTCTGATCGACTGATCTTTTGTTTACAGTCCAGTTTTTCTCGGTACGACGCCTATACCACCACGTCGCCTCACAATCTGCATCCTCGCCGAGATTCGGGATACTCCGACACGCCATGCCCTTCGCGCGACCCTTTCGAGGCGATTCACAGTTACGCCGGGTTCTCGGACGAGCAGCATACCCATGGCTTTCAAGCCACTCAATACCATCTCGAGTACCCGCGGCACACGCAGCACTCAAAAGTGCCCCATCCTCAGCAACTGAATCCCATCTATCCGAGCGCTCAAGATTCTCGGGTCTACCTTCCATCAATCCAAGAGATGCTTGCACGCCCTCAGGGGGGCTATCAGAGATATCATGAGGCATAGTTTCTGTAGATTGATTCCCACACATTTTTTTTGCACCACTCTTCTTGTTTTTGCACCGAGAGCGAGATTCCTGGACGGGCTTGCGCTGTTTTATCCCTCCCCTTTCATCATCGCCTCTATTGATACCCCAATTTTCATTTGTATATGGTCCATTGGCTGGAAATCGTGCTCGGAACAACCTTCCTCACAACACCTTTCACTTGCGATTGGCAAAATATGTTCGCCTGCAACAACTATGTTGACTTTCCCATCCTGATTACTGGTCAAAAGTCATGATTGAGAGAGTTGATCTCAAAAGAAAGACTCGGTGCCGAACGGACACCATAAATGTGGGATATTGTGAGAGTAACGGGGAAAAGAGAAAGAAAAAACCTCCCGATTATGTTAGGAATGCTATGAGGACTGGAAGAAAGGGTGCCCTAAAGAAAGTACACGGCCTCGGACGGCGCCGAAAGTCCGCTCGACAAGCCTCCTCCGTACTCCCAGACCTCGTCCATGATCTCTTCCAAAGCCATGTCAGGTCGAGGATGGAACCTGCTGGGGATCGTTCGAGGCACGAACTGTGGTCCTGCCGTGTCGAAAGTGTTGCCGGGCTGTGCGGTAGCGACGTAAGTGGCTGCCGGAGGAGCAGTGGGTTGTGCTTGGCGTGCATGGTTGTTCGTACGGATGGGACCGGGTCGGTCGGCGCGCTTGGTGCTCGATGAGCTGTTGGTGGCCTTGGAAGATGTTGAGCTGGACGTGAACGATGGCTGCGGTGCAGGGGTCTTTCGACCGTGAGGCTGAGAAGCGGTGGTGCTGGGACGGTCGTACGGGGTCTTCTTGGCGGCTGTCGAGGCTACTGAGGTCTTGCGGGCCACCGGGCGAGGGACAGGCTCGGGCTCAGGTGCCGGCTGCATTGGAGCGGACGTGTAGTTTCGCATCCAGAGACCGCCGCGACCAGCCGATGTAGGGGATCGAGCTTCATGAGAAAACCAGTCTTTGTGAACGGATAGGTTGTGGCGAATGGAGTTCTATAAGGGAAGGAGAAGATGATGTGAGCTGAGCAAAGACATGAGCACGAGAAGCGCAAAGATGAACGTACTCTCCAATCTGCGGACACTGTCCTGAAGTAAGGGATCTTTTCGGTCATCCAGTTGTAAATTTCGATGAGGGCCATGCGGCCGCCGGGATGATGTTCGATGCAGTAGCACAAGAGTTCGAGGTATGTAAAATGCGGTTTTGAGTGGGAGCCGAAGCACGTCGGCACCTCTGGCTTGACCGTGCTGGCGGCATTCTTGGAGCGTCGGGGGCTTTGTGCCTGTGGCGACGGTGTTGGAAAGTATGATGGGGGAGGGGAAGCGGCAGCGGAAGCCCACTCCTCCAGCTCTGGGTAGGACATTTCGGCAATGCCCATGGATGGCGACGTTGGGTCGTAAGAGAACGAAAATGGTGGTCTGGCGACAACGAACGTGGTAGACATTTTTGAGAATGGAGAGGAAAAGACCGGGCGACGGTAGAGAGAAACGGGGACTTAAATGAGGGGGGACGTACTTCCCCGTTGGCCACATGCACTTCTTTTCGGTCCTTGACCACCCAGCAGGCAGCATCCACATGATCCTCGCCAAGACGCCATCGAGGCAGCGCCACGATTGTCCATCTATTTTTGGTCTTTGGAAGGAGGGCGCCAACCTTAAGTTGTCGAGGCGCTCCTGGGAGACCGGCTGGAGACCCGGGGACCATTTTCTGACCCAGGAACTCAAAGGGGCGGCGGAGTTTAGCTGTCCAGAGTGTGTATATCACTTGCACAGCCGCACTCGCCCTGCCGTACCGTACACGTTTACAGAACTGACCCCTTCATGCAACTTCTTCGTCACTCTCAATCAAGGCCTCCCAGGCATTGTTAGCAGCATAAGTCGAACCAAGACGCGCATCCGGGGATGGACGTCAAGCAATCGCTTCTTCCGGTGACGGGCACTCCCCAGCGCAAGCAAGATGCGCCCCCTCCTCGTGTCCTTCGTGTCCTTCTCGTGACCGTCGTCAGTATCTTGTTCGCGCTTCAAGTATATCATTCAGTGACCACTGTTTTTCTTGTTCGTCTTGCTCCCATTCACCCTGGCCGCTGCGATATCGTGTATGATACTGTCCCTAACTCATGGGCAGCTTCTACCCATGTCACAAGTGCTTCGTTGGAACTCAACGGCGCTGCTGTGAGTCGCTTCATGTCATCCCGAAACAGCGAAATATCTTTCTGACCCCTTCACTTTCCAAGTCTGGAAGGGTCTTGGTCGAACCTTCGTTGACGGAAGAGTACTTCACCGTTGAGGCCCGATTCTTTTTGTCTGATGAATCCCTGGCCGATTCCATCTCGGTCCACTTCGAGCCCAAGGGGAACTCCTACGCACTGGCGATCGATACTCCCGAAAAGCTTCAGGCAGGGGAATGCATCAAAGCCGAGCTCACGGTCCGCGTGCCAAAGCAGGAGGGCACACCCATCGCTCTCTTCATCCGATCGCAGAACGCTGCCATCGTTCTAAACAACCTCACTGACCACGCCATCTTCTCCTCCGTGCATCTTGCCGCTCGCAACGGTGCCGTCAAGGTCCATGGCCTGCATCCAGTCAATGGTGCCCTGGACGTCAGCGTGGAAAACGGCGCAGTGACACTCCACGAAACCGCAACTCAGAGCGTCGCGGTGAAGCTCCAAAATGGACCTCTGAAACTGTCAGATGCTTCCGTGCGGGACTCGGCAGCGTTCGAGGTCCGCAACGGGGGAATCACGGGATATCTCACCGCCACGGGCGCTCAAAACCAGACCACGATCCAAGCCGGGACATACAACGCCGCTGTCGACCTTCATGTCGATGGCACGCCAAAGTCGGTCTCCGCCACCTCTCACAACGGGGCCGCTCGGGTCCACCTTCCACTGCATTTTTGGGGCACCTTTGACGCGGCCACCAAAAGGGGACGAGCGCAGGTGTCGGGCGGTAACGACCTGCACTTTGGCCCTCCCGACAAGAACGCCCCGTGGGGCTCCAGCCACAAGGCAGGATGGAAGGGAGAGGAGGGCGGACCGCAGGGCGTTCGAGTCCAGACTATCAACGGGATTGCTTCAATCGTCTTTACTGATTGAGCACCGGGAACACAGTCGGTCGGATGATGAGTCAGGAGGAAACAAAAATTTTCGGCAAGCCGACGGGTGAAATGTCCCTGGCCAGATGTGACATTGGTAGCCGTGACTGGCCCAGTATAGTCATATGTGAAGCTCTCGTAAAGAAATTTGATGGTCGGCCAGATGTGCGGGCCAAGCAGGGAAGGGGAAAGGCTGGCGACAGAGCATCGAGTGAGCTTAGATGCCAAGAACCAGGCGGAAGATGTCTGGAAATGAAAGGACCGACTCGTGAGTTGATGCCAAAGAACAAGACTCAAGTTCAAGAACTCCTCCGCCTACCGTTGTAAACAAAAAAGCTTGTACCCTCAGGGTACAGGTGGAAGGTCTGCGTGAAGAACTGGGGTCGGGTTTCATCGTCGATCTGTGGAGAGTCAGGTAAGTTTGCCAATGTGAGGAATGTATCGATCGATACGTACCAAAAGTTGACCGGTCACAGTAACAATAATGGAGCCGCTGGGGCTTCCGGGCTGAGCATCGCTGGTGGAGACCACGTGCTGGACGCGCTGGAAGGGCAGGTTCTGAGGGATGCCAACAAAGTGTGAGATCGGGTGCTAGCTAAGTTCGTTTCGCTGGCCAAGGTCACTCACAGTGAGCTTCTCAACAATCTGCTTTCCGCCTGACGTGGGTTGCCCTTCAAATGTAAGCATGGACTGCTCCCTCTATGGTATCGGGGTGTCAAAGTCAGTTTCCTACGAGTTCGGACATGAGAAGACAACTTCGAGTCCTACGTATAGGGGGGCAAGACCCTGACGGTTTGTGTCAAAGGTGTTGTAGTAATAGTCCACAAACTGACGAGCGATTGCGGAGTGGTCTGCCATTGTCGATGCTGTTGGCTGATGAGCTTTTGGGAATCTGAATGCGGTGCGGACGAGTATGTGCAGAAGGTTGGAACTCTGCGAGGGAGAGTGAGCGAGAGAGAGGGAGGGAAAGGGAGAGAGAGGCGAACGGCTGGTTACTTCATTCCTTTTATGCCCCCAGATCTTAACAGGAAGCTCATCAGGAGCCCAAAAACCTACAAACAGACCACCCTACTGGAACTATAGAGCAGAGCCTTGAACAAACAATGGAAGAAGAGAACGTCCGCAAGCGCAAGCTCTCCAAGGAGCAGGAGGACAACAATGATAACCATAGCTCAGCTTCGGAAGACGTGGGAGATCAAGTACGACCGTTTTGCGAATGCCCGAGTTTGTCATGTACCCGGTTCGCTCAATAGTTTTCTCGTGCAGGAGACCGTAGACGTTGACTTTGAGTTCTTCGACCCCAAAGAGATCGACTTCCACGGCATCAAATCCCTCCTTCGTCAAACTTTTGCCAACGATGCCGACGTAATGCCAGCTTCCGCGCTCGCAGAAATCATAATAGCACAGGCAGCCGTCGGGTCCACCGTCAAGGTCGTGGACGAGCAGGACCCTTACGCGCTGATGACGGTCCTCGGGTTCGCACAGCACGGCGAAGCCGAGGGCGTCAAGGAAGTGAAGGCGTACCTTTCCGAAAAGGCGCGCAAGGCTGGATGCGGCGATCAGTTCGACTCCATACTGCCGGACGCCGGTTGGATCATCAACGAACGACTCATCAACATGCCGGCCCAGATCGTGCCACCTATGCTGAAGATGCTGTTGGAGGAGGCCGAGTGGGCCGTGGAGGACGGTGGGAAGTTCGCATTCGATCACTTCGTGTACATTTCAAAGATCTACAAGGAGATCGAGTCGGATCTAGTTGATGAGGAGGAAGGCGATGGAATGGCGAGGCAGAGTACGGCGGGCGAACAGAGTCAGCGAAAGAAGAAGAAAAAGAAGGCAAAGGTAGCTGCGCCTACCGCGACGTTCTACTTTCAGCCCGAGGACGAGGTTGTCGCCGAGGTATGACTTCTGCGTTCGGCACCGAGGGAATGGTCCACTTTTCATCTGACCAGAAGCTCTCATAGCACGCCTCGTTCACCTTCGATTTCAAGTTCACGAAGGAGCTTCAGTCCACAGATTCCCGGCGAGCATTCCAAGAGTTCGGGATAGACCCATTACGTAGAGTTTTCATAATTGAGCAAAGCAAAATGAAGGGGCTGCTGCAGGCGCTGGAAACAGCTCTAGCTTCCGCTTCCTAGACTTCACCATTTCCCATCGGATTTTGACCTATCGCGCTTTTTTAGATTTCCCCTGTGCCAATCGCACAGTTGTCATATCTGACAGCGCTGGATAACTTGCATTCTTGACCGGTCAGCTGGGATCTTCTTGGGTAGGGATTTCATGATGTCCTGCCGCATTGAGAGCTTCCTGACCAGGGCGTCGTGGACTCGGTGGCAACGAATGGCCAGAGCGGCGAACGCCCCAGAGCCCCGAACAAGAACAGCCGCAAAATAATGAGCAAGGCGCCGCAAAAACCCCCGAATCAACTACCTGCGCCACCGGCTCGGACAGTTTCTCGTCGCTCCCGAAATAGCACCCACCTGCCAGGACTGCACGAAGAACCTCGAGGAAGTCTCCTATCGTTCAGGATCGCAATCAACATCATCGTCTGTCTCCATCGGCATTCGCTTGAAGAAGTGGCAGCATGAGAACCCAGGTTCAGCAAGTGTCGGGCCCAGAAGTGGAAGCCAAAACCTACTTTGAGCGCAAGCACATTGGACAGATCCTTGAGGTGCGCAAACGGGGCGTTTATGCAAGAGGGAGGCATTTTGAATTTGCTAGCTCATATTCTGCAATTGCCGTAGTGCATTGTCACGGGACTTACTTTCTCGCGGCCGGACGATCCGCTCGCCTACATTGAGGACTGCGTCCACCGACTACGAGTCGGAGACCTTCCCAGTGGCAAATCAAAATTGAAGTGGGACACTTTCATTCCCCCACCCATCGCATCCACGTCCTCTCAGGCGCCCCCACAATCCGCAAGGAAATCAAGGAATAGCGTGGCCCCCATTCGCAAAAAACTTGTGACGCTTCCAGCCCTTCAGCAGCAACCTTTGAGCATGCCGGTGGTGGGTGGAGAAAAAATGCTCAACCGAAGAGGAAAGTCCGCCAAAAGAGAGGCGGCCTCCGTTTTGAACGACGAAGGAGGCGTACTGAGGCCGCCTACTGGAGGCATGCGAAGCCAGTCGCGGGCGCTTCCTCCCATCTCACATGATGCTGGACGTGCGACAGCTCAAAGTTCGCCAGCTGCCGACCTGTTCGCAAAGAAGAGGTCCGGAGCCGCTTGGAACAACATTGTTTTCGTACTAGGTGCGTTGATTACTCTGCGGGTTGCAAACTTCTGGATTGAAAAGCTGATAGTCGACTTGCAGGCGGCCCTGGGTGCGGCAAAGGTACTCAATGCTCGCGAATCGCACGCGACTTCAACTATACCCATCTTTCCGCGGGCGATCTATTGCGTGACGAGGTGGCAACTGGATCTAACCTTGGGAAAGAGCTGGACTCTATGATGAAAGAGGGCAAAATCGTGCCAATGGTAAATCGAAAAGGCACTTTTCCTACAACGTGCTGATTCTAACTGACGACTCTGCAGCACGTAACCATTGGACTTCTAAGTGCCGCAATGGAAAAGGCAGCACCTTCCGAAGGGTTCTTGATCGACGGGTTCCCTAGACAGCTTGATCAGGCTGAAGCTTTTGAGAAGGAGATCCATTCGTGCAAATTCGTTCTTTACTTCGAATGCTCGGATGAGCTTCTCGAGAAGCGGTTGCTGAAACGTGGAGAGACCTCTGGACGTGCCGATGACAACATCGCGACCATCAAGAAGCGCTTTCGCACATTCATCGAGACGAGCATGCCCGTCATCGACGCGTACACTGCGAAGGGTAAATGCGTCCTGGTAAGGTTGGGGACACCCTGCAGGCCACTACTTTGGATAAGAAAGAACTAACGCAAATAATCGTCGGAAGATCTCCTCTGAGCCTCCAGTAGAAGAAGTATACAACAACGTGAAGAAAAATTTCCAAAAGTCATCAAGACCAATGGGAAAGGCTTGGGACAATATCGTATTCGTTCTCGGTGAGGCTAGAAAGGGCGCTCAATAGTGAGTTGTGTTGCTGAATGGTTAAGATTGCTAGGTGGCCCCGGATGCGGAAAGGGCACCCAGTGCTCCAGAATTGCAAAGGACTACAACTATACCCATCTCTCTGCTGGAGACCTGCTGCGAGACGAAGTAGCAAAGGGCTCGGAACTTGGGAAAGAACTTGATGGGATGATGAAGGAGGGCAAAATCGTCCCGATGGTGGGTTCTTCGACAATTAATATCTGGGTTATGGCGAATTTCCTCAGGGTTGATCCTCTTCGTTCGATTTGCAGCAAGTCACCATCGGATTACTGAAGGGTGCAATGGAGAAGGCACCAGCGGATGCGGAAGGCTTCCTGATCGACGGTTTTCCACGGCAGCTGGATCAAGCGATCGCATTTGAGGAGCAAATTCGTTCTTGCAAGTTTGTTCTCTACTTTGAATGTTCCGACGAACTGCTTGAAAAGCGTCTGTTGAAACGTGGGGAAACCTCTGGACGGGCAGACGATAATATCGCGACCATCAAGAAGCGGTTCCGAACGTTCGTCGAGACTAGCATGCCGGTTATTGACACCTACACAGCCAAAGGCAAATGCGTTCTGGTACGACGAAGGTTCGTTGACCTTTCACACAGAAGCAACACCAATTTTATTCCCTTGCAGATTTCGTCAGAGCCACCAGTAGAGGAGGTCTACAGGAATGTTAAAAGAAACTTTGAAAAGGTTGCGCCTCTGAACCACCCGAATGTTGTGTTTGTGCTAGGAGGGCCTGGATCCGGGAAAGGTCGGGCGCATCTTCGCATGGGAGTTCTCGGACCGAGAGTATGGCCTGATGCATTTTCTTACGAACTCCTAGGCACGCAGTGCGTCCGCCTGGCAAAGGAGTTCAGCCTTACTCATCTCTCAAGTGGGGATCTTTTGAGAGCTGAGATTGAGAATGGCTCGCCAATCGGAAAGCAAGTGGAAAGCATCATGCAGGAAGGCAAGATGGTTCCGATGGTGAGTTGTAACAACTAAACTGCTGCCGCTGACTCCGCTTCAACGTTAAACTTATTCCCTCGGAAGGCGCTTATCATGGGACTTTTGAGGAGTGCGATGGAGCAAAAAATGGATACCCCAGGCTTCCTCATCGGTAAGACGTGGATTTCTGCAGGATAACGACTCAAACTTGACAATGTTCTCTTGCAGATGGCTTTCCGCGCGCAATGTCGCAAGCCATTGAATTTGAGAAATCGGTACGGGTCACGCTTCCAAGAAAAAGCACTCTAATAGCCAAGACTTGACATTTCTGCATTCCTCCAGATTGGACAGTGTCGAACCGTTCTGTTTTTCTCGTGCCCGCTGCCTGTGCTTGAAGCCCGTCTAATCGATCGAGGAAAGACCAGTGGACGAGTAGATGACAACATCGAAACAATCAGAAAGCGCTTCAAGACCTTCCAGGACGAAAGTGTGGAGGTGGTGGATTACTTCAGGCAGAAGGGGAAAGTTGTCGAAGTATGTGTACTTGCGGTGGATTTCTCAGATGACAAGAGCTAACCTTTCGAGCATCAGATCTCATCAGAAGCAGCTGTGGAGGACGTATACCAAGAAGCTCGCAAGGTCTTTGTTCAGGAGAAGCGTCTTGATCATCCGAACGTCGTTTTCATTCTCGGTAGGCGTCGACTTTCATCTGAGAGCCTGTGCTGAGCATTTTCGCTCATCTTATGATCCTCGTGCCAACCAGGTGGACCTGGCTCAGGTAAGCAATGCTACAAGAAAAGGATTGGGAATGACTCGACTCTGATTTGTCGCATCTCTCGTTGTCAGGCAAGGGAACGCAGTGTGCTCGTCTTTCCAAGGACTTCGCACTTAAGCATATCTCGACCGGAGATCTCTTGCGACACGAAGTGGATGCCGGGACTGAGGTCGGACGTCTTGCACAAAGCATTATGATCGATGGCGGCATGGTTCCTATGGTGCGTCTCGATTACTATGGAGGCAATAGTCGAGCAATTTCCACTGACCAGTCTCTTCGTGCAGGACTTGATCATGGGTCTTTTGGTGCAGGAGATCAAGAACAACTTCAACGCGAAGGGATTTCTGATCGGTTCGTCTGAGCCATTTGTTGATCGAATCTCCCGGTTTTGTTAACGGGCCAGCATCATCTAGACGGGTTTCCTCGATCACTTGACCAGACCTTGGCATTTGAGCGAACCGTACGTAAATACCGGGATTCGTGTGGCACTCTTACTCTACTGACAAATAATGCAATCCTGTCATTCGCGTCTCCATCTCCCAGGTAGGAATCCCGAGATCTGTAGTCTACTTCAACTGCCCACTCTCGGTTCTAGAGGAGCGTCTCCTGGAGCGCGGAAAGACAAGCGGGCGCGCAGACGATACCCTCGATACCATCAAGCAAAGGTTTGTCACGTACGAGCGTGAGAGTCTTCCCGTTGTCGAGCACTATCGAAAGTCTGGGAAGCTCGTTCAGGTATGCGTTTTGCTGCTGCTCCGCCGCAAAGATCATGGCGAAGCAGATAGCTGATATTCAGCATGACTATTTGCCAGATATCATCTGTGTCCCCGGTAGACGAGGTATATGCGCAAGCCAAGACGCATTTCGAGAACGCCGAGTCGCATCGACAGCTACCGTTCGACAATCGGAACCTCGTCTTTGTGTTGGGCGGCCCCGGTTCCGGAAAGGGTGTGTATGAAGCACACGCAAATCCCGCATAGCCTCAACTTCTGACTTTGCGTCGACCTTTCAGGGACGCAATGCGCAAAGCTGGTCAACGAATTGGGGTGGGCACATCTGTCGACAGGCGACCTTCTCCGGGACGAAGTCGCAAAGGGCTCCGAACTCGGGCAACGCCTAGAGGCGGACATGAAGGAGGGGAAGATGGTACCAATGGTAATGCACATTCTTTGCGAAGTCTCTACATGTTTCATCCATCTAAACTGTTCTTGATTGACAGGACGTGACCATGCAGCTTCTGCTCTCAGCGATGGAGGACCGCAAAGACGCACCAGGATACCTCATTGACGGGTTTCCTCGCACGATGGAGCAGGCTGAAGCGGTAGGCAATGCCAAGCCAGTTCAATTGATGCTTGACCACCTGGAACCTTGACGCAAGTGATTCCTGCCAGTTTGAGCAAAAGATAGGGCACTGCACGTTCGTTTTGTTCTTCTCTGCCGATCACGCTGCCCTCACCGCGCGGCTAATCAAGAGGGGAGAAACATCCGGGCGCGCCGACGACAACGCCGAGAGCATAGCCAAGCGGCTGAAGACGTTTGATGAGATGAGTATGCCTGTCATCACCCATTTTCAGAAGTCGGGACGTGTGCGGGAGGTAAGACTCGGACCAATTCTTGCGACGGATCCCGGCTCGCTCATCTATTTCTGTTTCTAATTAGGTTGTGAGCGAAGGATCTGTCGAGGAGATCACCGGGAGGACGCTGAGCTGTTTTGAAGACCTGCGGTGATAGAGTAAACGGCAAGCCTAGTCATTTCTAATACACTTTCGAGCTAGGCGCACGGGAAGCGGGGTAGCAGATGGTGATGTTTGAAGCTCGAAGGACGTGATTATGCCCGGACTTGAACAATGGGCAAGTACGGATGCAACTTATGTAGTAAATAAAAGCAAAATTCAGCCAAGCGAGGGGATGTATGGTGAACCAAGTATGGGAGCGTTTGACGGGATGCCTGCATAGGTCTAGTAGAGTAGTCGAGTGCGGATGTTGGAAGGCAACTGTTCAATGGCATCGGAAATACGTTGGTAATCCGACTCGTGGTCGACGGTAAGATCCGCCATAAGGTACGCGATGGGACCCCGAGAGTCAAGTTGCTGCTTTTCAATGTTGAACTCCTGCAAAATCTTATTGATTTGCTATAAATGAAGGATTGGTTAGTGGGCTACCGCACGTCTGCCAAGCTATCATGTTTCTATACCTTGAGAACACCGGGAACATTGTGATGCGTGTTCAGAAGGCGCACGGTTTTGGACTCGGCGGAGGGAGCGCGTATATCGCATTCGGGGAAGTTGACGGCGCCGGCGGTGGTGCCGTTGTTGACGTAGCGAACAAGAGCCGCTGCAACCTCAATGCCGATGGAACTCTGCGCTTCCTCGGTGGATCCACCAATGTGGGGTGTGAGAATGGTGTTGGGGCAACCCCGCAGCTCGGACTCGAAGCTAGGACCGTTGGCGTATGGCTCAACTGGGAACACATCGATGGCCGCACCGCCCAGCTGGCCACTACGCAGAGCGGCCGCGACGGCAGGGATGTCCACCACCGTTCCGCGGGACGCCTGCAACAGATATGCGCCGCGCTTCATGGCCGCCAGCTGCGGTGCGGCGATCATGTTCTTCGTCTCATCAGTCTCTGGTACGTGCAAAGTGACGAAATCGGCTACCGCAAGAAGTTCCTCCAACGTATCGAGCGGTCGAGCTGTTCCAAGAGGCATGATTTGCTGCACGTCGTAAAAGACCACTGACATGCCTAGAGCGTCGCCGATCACGGAAAGCTGAGCGCCGATGTGTCCGTAGCCGACGATGCCGAGCGTTTTCCCGCGGATCTCATTGCAGTTCTTCGAGGTCTTGTTCCAAGTACCGGCGTGAAGCTCGTTGTTACGGTCACCCAGTTGCCGGGAAAGTGCGATGATCTCGCAGATCATGAGTTCGGCAACGCTGCGAGAATTGCTGAAAGGCGAGTTGAACACGGCGATACCGTGGGCGGCGGCGTACTCCAGATCGACCTGGTTGGTGCCGATGCAGAAGCAGCCGACAACCAGAAGCTTCTTCGCCACGGCCAGGATTTCAGCAGTGAGTTGCGTCTTTGAGCTATTCGATGGGTTGAGAATCGAATCAGGTACTACTCTCTAATGAGACCCGCCCCTGAGCCGCCCCACTCACCGTAGGCCGACAACGTGCACGTCCTTGATCTTCTCTTTGAGGACCTCGGGGTCCAAGGCCTTTGCGTGGCATTCAACCTGAAGAAAGCAGGCAGGGACTGCCCGGTAAGCCGGTGGGATGATCTCCAGACACGGAATTCTGCCGGGACCACCGCACCTGATATCCAGCGTTCTTCAATATCTGAATTCCGGTAGCGTTGACACCTACAAACAAGTCGACGTTGGCGTCAGCGGAATAATGGTTTACTGCGCTTCCCCACGCTTGCCCTCGCCCTCTCCCTTCTCACTCCGTACCTTCGAGGAGGAGGACCTTGATCTCCCCATTGTTGAAAGGCTTGAGGGCCTTTGGCTTTGCGACGTTCTTCGCGGGTGAGGTCATGGCAGTGCGTGGAGTTGGTGGTCTTTGTTGGGTGTTGCGTTGGCGGAAAGGGTTGGGACGGGGGTGGATGGGAAGACGCTGAATGTGCCTACGGTATGTGCGGCCACGGAGTGTACTGTGCAGACTACAGTAGTCACAGGCAAAGATGAGATTGCAGATAAACCCAGCCACCCCAAAGAAAAGGAGATCAAAAACAAAGACAAGAAAAAGGCGTGACAACCACGACTCTTTGGAGTGCCATCAGTTGGGGATGCCGCTGCAGTCGAAAAAAGGTCAAGAACTCTCCCATTGAAAGACTGTATTGATGTGTATTCGATGAAAGTGTCCACTTCGATCAGCGCTAGCCAGCGACTGACACTCGAATGCTCTGGAGTTTACGGTTGGTGTCTACGGGTTGGTGAGCCCGGCAGTGGTCCTTACCACTCCCGCATCTTGTCTTTGTCACTTCGGAGGGACCCATGGTACCTTACTGGTCGCTTTCCCCAATCAACGTACTACTAATGGAACTACTACTGGTGCTGGTGGATGGAAATTGCGAAGCTGCGGCAACTGCACTAATGCTGTAGGGAAGCGCTGTCCAAAACCATTTCAGACTCTTTGTCGCCTCTGGCACTTGGACCCAAAAAAAGCCCAAGGTTGCGCCACGAAGCCCATTCCTCCCCTCCACCGTCCCGGTTGCTCGCGTACGCCTCACGAGGCGCGAGGATGGCAGATGCTTTTCTGAGGGCCCCGCATGCGCGCGCAGGTATAAGAGGAAATAGGATCAAGGCTTTCCCTCTCAGGTCAACCACAGTCCCCAAAAGCCATCGGAATGCACTTTTCCAAAGCCTCAGCCCTTCTCGTCGCGTCCTCTGCTGTCGTTCTTGTCTCCGCTCAGACCTACAACATCACATCAGTCCCAGGGATTGAATGTGGACCCGATTACATTGTCGATGATTTCGCCACGGCAACGTTCGGTTACCTGCCCTACGACACGGTGACGCTTCGCGCTCTCAACCTCCTCAAGGCAGATTACGGAAGCTCGGCGACTGGCACCCTCAACTTCACGGTCGACCCTACTCTAAAGGTCATGAACATCACCTCGATTAGCAACACTCCCACCAACAACTTCTTCTTTTCGAAATTCGACGCCGGAGCCTGCTTCAACACCACCGACTTCTACGCTGTCGGATTCGACCTCTACTCGCCACCGGGAGGCGCCTTCACCATGACCCTGACGCAGAAGGATCCCGACTGTTACGCTCGCGCACCGTCGGGATCCGACTCGCGATACGTTCCCATCTCCCAGTACGTCGACACGTCCAAGGGCGGGAAGCAGTCGGTCGTTGTGCCTTTCTCCGACTACCGTCTCAACACGAACGGAACCGCCTACGACTTTGTCCACCTCAAGGACTGGACCCTCAACGAGTTCACGCCCCTCGGCGGACTCTGGCAGATCTCCAACCTCCGTCTGATCAGATCGTGCAAGAACAACGGACCCTACGGAACCAACGTCACGGCCGTCACCAAGGGTCCCACCTGGACCGACTTCAACAACGTGTCCACCGGTCAGGCTGGTACCACGGCGGGATCCGCTACCGAGGTTGTTGCCAAGTCGTCGGCGGGCAACAACATTGCGGGTCTCGCGACCGCTTTCGTCAGCATCTTCGGGGCGTTCCTGGCCAACCTTTTCTGAACGGTGACCTGATCGAGTTCCTATTCTTCGGCGGTGACCGAGGAGAGCGACACAATCAGGAGTGGTTGAGAGGGGCAGAACCCTGCCCCGCTTTTTCTCCCTGATTCACATTCCGTAGTAGTAGCATATTCCTAGACCTGGGTCCTTGTAGCAGCGCGTAATAAATTATTCACAACCAAATTGCTAACGGTTCTGCAGATTTTTGATTTGTGGGCGATCCAAAATAGTGTGTGCACTGCGAAAGCGGGGCCCTTTCAACCGAATAGCGTCTTCAGCTCTTCTATCCGTGCTTTTTTGTCGTCCTCCTTGTGCTTCGCGGCAGACTCCTTTCCAGTCTCGCCTTCTCCAATTGCGAACTTGCACAGCACCGTCTTCCGATCTTGGATCTCCAGCATTCGTTCCTCTACGGAATCTCGCATGATGTAGCGTTTGACGAGGACGTTGCGTGTCTGACCTATGCGATGCACGCGATCGATCGTTTGGCTTTCGACAGGGGCCTATGCAGGTGATAAAAACGAAGGTTGAGTGCTCAGAGAGAGGGAGAAAGACGAAGCGAGGAGAAAAAAAAAAGCGACTAACGTTCCACCATGGCTCTAGTATCACCACGAAGCTCGCTCGAACGAGGTTGAGCCCGACGCCGGCGGTCCGCATGCTCGCCAACAAGACGCGCACTTTGCTTCCTTCAGCATCATCGCTGGCGAAGAGCTTGAGTGTCCTCTCCCGCTCCTTTTGATTCATGGTGCCGTCCAGGCGTGCATAGCCGAACCCATGTTCTCGAAGGACGATCTCGCATAGCGAGAGCATCGAGGTGAATTGTGAGAAGACCACGGTTTTGACGTCTGGATCGGTCTCACGGAGCTGCTTCAACTGAGCGACCAGCGCTTTGAGCTTCGTCGAAGAGTGAAAGTGACGGCGAAGCGTGAGAAGGGGTGTGCGTGAGGCCACGTCATCGCCCGCTCCACCGCTGGTCACAGGCTCTCCTTGCGTGGACGCGGCTGCTGCGTGGTTAGTCGGTGCCTTTATGATATCCATCAAGTCTTCCTCTCGGAACTCTTTACGGCATATTGGACATTCTCCTGGTTCCCCCATTTGCTCCTTCTTCTGCAAGAACCCTACGATGCAATCATAGCAGCTCATATGCATGCAGGGATACATTGTAGGTTGCGCCATCAGATCGTAGCACAGAGGACATGACGCGTCCTCTTCCGAGGCTCCATCGCCAACAGCAGAGCCCTGAGTGAGTCGGTGAAATATTGCATCCCGGTAGGCATCTGGATTCCCGCCTTCGGTGCTTTCCGCAGAGTCTGTCCCAGTTTGAAATCGTTTGATGAGGTCATCGATATCCTGCGAGCTCTCCGCTGCGGCCCCTGTCGAGCCTTTGCCCAGCGCAAGGGACGGATGCAGACAGACTTGGCGTAGTCTGGTGAGCATTTGGAAGACGTGAGCCCAATGACTTAGCACAGTCCCAGCAGCGCAGAAAGCCGAGAACTGTGTCTTGGTCTTCGTGTGTAGAGCCGAGTAGATGTCGCGTTCCTCGTGACTGAAATCCAGATATTCCGTTTCGACCACCTTCGGCGGCAGCTCAACGATCGGTCGCCGTTCTGGCCCATATGGTGTTGATTTCTGTCGGCGTAGGACGATCGGTTCAAGGATCGATTGCACCACGTCCAAAGCTTTTGGGTCCTTATTCTCGAAGGGTATAGTAATGAAGCGGCGCCAGTAACCAAAGTTTTGCCAAGGCTCGAGACGCAAGAAGTGAGAAAGAGAAAAAAGATCCTCGAGTCGGTTCTGGATGGGAGTGCCAGTGACCGCCCAGCGTCGCTTCGCTTCAATCTTGAAACAACTTTTAGCCATCCAGGTTTGCTTGTTCTTGATCCAATGCGCTTCATCTAGTACCACCCGAAACCATTCGACTCCAAAAATGAGGGAGGGTTTCTTGCCCTTCGCCTCGCCCCCTTCGCTACTCACAACGCCGTAAGAGGTGATGACGACGTCTGGCGCGTTTCGCTTTGTCAAGTCGGACACCGTTAGAGTCCTCTCGCTTCCATAATGTAGCGCACAGGTAAGAGCGTTGGCTCGGAAGCGCGTGACCACCTCGTCTCGCCACTGAGCGATCAGCGACACCGGACAGACGATCAGAGTGGAACGCGTAGCCGGCAGCTGCACGTTGTCCAGCTTTGCGTTGAACTTCTTGTTAAAGTTGTACGCATCTGCAGCATGGTCGTCCATATCGCCCGCAGATGGTCGATTTGAATGTATCAAAGCGAGGGTTTCGATGGTCTTCCCCAACCCCATTTCATCGGCGAGAATGCCTCCACGAGTCTGGTCGGCGGCGCTGGGAAAGTTCAGCGAGAGCTCGCCGGTATATGGATTGAAGTAGAATGGCGCTGACTCCGCCCCAGCCTCCTCTGGGGGAAGCACATACTCCTCCCACAGTGGGTGAATGGAGTGATCCGACGGATCTTTGGTGAGGTTCTCCCGTGTCGACATCCACTGTAGAGCCTGCTTCTGGTAGCCACGGAGATTCACGGTAAGACCGTCCTTTGGTTCCATTTCCTGGACGTTTTCGAACGTTCTCGCCTTGTTGTAGAGTATCTCGACTTGATCGGACTCGAGCTCCACTCCTTCTTCGTCCTCTCCTTCGGTTGCGGCATCGGCTTCCTTGTGCAGCAGCGAGGTATCCTCTGGTCGGAGACCGAGAAGACTGAACAGAAGCAGGAGTGAGTGGTGCCTTTGCTTGAGTGCCTCTTCCTGAGCGTTCGAGGCATCTAGCGTGCAGGTTGAGGTGAAGGCATCGGGCAGGAAGAAGACGCTGACTTGTAGCACCACGTCGCAGAGAAGCGTGAGGGTCGGCGGTACAGCCACGACCTGACCGGGCGGATCAGCGAGTGATCTGCAAAGAAACAGTCTGACGCGACCGGATTTCAACTAACCGATCCTCTGAGCATGATCACGTTCTGATCGATCAGCTTCCCCAAGTAGTCCTCCGTGGTGGCCAGCTTTGCAATCTCTCGCCCGGCCACGCAGAGCCTGGTGATCGAGTCCTTGACTTTGAGCTTCCTTCCACCCTTCTTGGAGGAGGTCTTGAGAGGGATGGGAGCTCTCAGCTTGGTCACTGGGTCGATCTGCATGCCGTCCCTGATCGCGCCGGTTCCCCGTACGGTTGCCAGTGCCACCAAGATGCACTCTCCGACATAGGTTGGAGCGACGGATTTTGCACGTTTGGCGCGGGGAAGGAGACTGCCTGCGGGTGAAGATCGTTTCTGAGGCGGAGAGGCTGGTGCAGAGTGGATTGAGGATGGTTTGTTGTATCTGGCAGGGTTCTCAAAGTAGAGGTTCACGGAGCGCTGCACGTCTCCCTTCCCCTCTGCCAGCAGGGCTTTGAGGGTGGTGAGGGACAGAGCATCTCCGAGGAACGATGCGAGGAGGGAAAGAGGGGACGATGGTGACGACGGAGCCTCTGCGGTTGCCAGCATGACTCTGTCGCTCTGCATGTAGTTGAAGGAGAAGAAGGACTGGGGGGACAAAGGGGCGCTTGAGCGAGAGAAGACGACTCCCTTCTGCTTTCTAAGTTCCCCCCACCTTGCCAACAACTCGACAAGGGAAAACAAGAGAGACAGAGACGTGCCAGGGAGACGCCGAGAGAGAGAGTGTGTGAGAGAGAGGCAAGAAGGAGTGTGGGGAAGGCAAGTGGTTGAATCGTCAGAGTGTCCAGAGCTTTCGGACTCTATGCTGTCGATGCCACTGCTTGCTGTCGAGAGCCTTGCCTTCACGTGACCTGTGTTCTTCTAGGGTTTCTACTTGTCTAGGGTTCGGTGTTGGGGCGAGGAGAAGAAAGAAAGCCGCCGCCCTCCCCGAATGCTCTTTTTTCTCTCCCTTTCACTTTTTCGGCAATCCCCTCGTCGTAGCATACTCCAACCATGCCCCAGAGGAACTGCTCCAAGACCTACAAGGTACGTCCACGGTCTCGTATGTGTCAGGCGTCCTCCTACTCCAGGATCAGCTCGTGGGACGAGGAGCAGGGCAGCAAGAGGGCAGGGAATGAATGGCAAGAAGACTGATCAGCGTTCGACAATAGGTCCCCAAGCGACCCTTCGAGTCCGAGCGTCTCGACCAGGAGCTCAAGCTCGCTGGAGAGTACGGACTCCGTTGCAAGCGCGAGATCTGGAGGGTTGGATACTCCCTCTCCCACATCCGTCGTGCCGCCCGTGAGCTGCTCACGCTCGAGGAGAAGGACCCCCGTCGTCTCTTCGAGGGAAACGCCCTCATCCGTCGTTTGATCCGCACCGGCATCCTGGACGAGTCCAAGGCCAAGCTCGATTACGTGCTCGGTCTCAAGATCGAGGACTTCCTGGAGCGTCGTCTGCAGACCCAGGTCTTCAAGCTCGGACTCGCAAAGTCGATCCACCACGCCCGTGTCCTCATCCGTCAGAGGCACATTCGGTATGTGGCCACTGCGATATTCTGAGCTGGCGTGTGCAGCTTTTCGAAAGAAAAGGGCCCCCACCCTCGATATCCGCATGTCACTTACCGCGAAGGTTTCTTTCTTTTCCGTCCCGTGCATCTTTCAGTGTCGGCAAGCAGATCGTGAACATCCCCTCGTTCATCGTCCGTCTTGACAGGTACGTTCCCATCCTTCCTCCTTTTTGCATGTTTCTTTCGTGTTTGCCTTGTCGCTGCTGACCCAAATCCGGCACTGTCTTTCTTTTGCAAACCACAGCCAGAAGCACATCGACTTCGCTCTCACCTCCCCCTACGGTGGTGGCCGTGCCGGTCGTGTGAAGCGCAAGCGTGCTGCCGCTGCTGCCTCCAAGGTATGGAACCGGGACGTTGCTTTTCATCTGCCGATATCACCTGCTGACCATCATGTTCGTATCTAGGGCGCTGAGGGCGAGGCCGAGGACGAGGAGTAGACCATAGTTCCCCATTCCTCTTTTCTTCTTCTGCATCCAGCATGCTGCGATGTAGAGCATCCATAAACATGACTTGAGAGATCATTTACAGTCACCTTTTGCGCTCTTGTTTTTTGGGCGAGTTGGCAGGGTCAGGGGGAAAGTGAACCCGTGGGGTGTCCAGTCGACGGTAAAGCGTTGGGGACTCGTGTCGGTTCCGGTTGGTTGGGTTCCTTTCCGGACATGTGAACCTTTGGTTGCGAAGACGGGAATCTCTCGATGCATTTTTTTTGGTTGTTCCCCAGGTCCCAACCATTACCACCTTTTCTCTGAACCTCCCACCGTATCTCAACATTGATATGCTTGGATTCAGCAAGCCCGCCGGACTGCGTTGCCTGCAGCTGCTTCGGAAATCTCGTCCTACTGCCGCCCGCTCTCCGCGCTGCTCGCGACTCTTCCCCGACACTCCAGCTCATTGGACACCGTTGGTCTTCAACAGCACCAAGACAGCTCGCTCCTCCAACCAGTTCACCTTCTCCACAAAATATCCACGTCAGCGGCCTTCCGGTAACTCTGTGAGCAAAGGACCAAACAGCAATGGCACCAAACGAACGGGTGGAGGGAATAAGGGTCCCGGCAAGCGTATGCCGGGACTGGCACTTCCAGCACGACTACGACTCGCCACCTTCAAACCACCTCCATCCACTCCAGGAAAGCAGGAAGCAAAGCCCGATGCCGCAAAGTTCAGAAAGTCGTCGGATAGGCCTACCACACCACTTCGTCTGAGAAAGCGAAAGACCTCGGACTCGAAGGAGGAGGCGCCGACGGAGCATTTGGCTGGTCGACGCAAGAAGAGCCCAGTGTCAACACAAAAGCTTAGCCACAAGGCGGCCTTGGCGAAGGAGGAGGATGCCATCAAGATGGCGAAACACACGGCAAAGTTTGCTCTCACAGCGACGAGATACGACACGACGCGACCGGAAGCTCTCGCCGTCGTCCAAGAGCGGATCCGCGATAGCAGATTCGAGGAGATGGGGCTGCGAGCTGAGCTGCTGAGTGCAGTCAAGAATGTTCTGGGATACGAACGGCCGACGCAGGTGCAGGCGCTATGCATACCGGAGATACTAAGCAGCGACGGAAACGCACTGTTGTGCGCCGCCGAGACGGGGGGAGGAAAGACCGCTGCTTACTTACTTCCAATCATCAACCGGTTGAAGGACGAGGAGGAGAAGATTGCGGCTAGCGTATCAGACTATCGGATAGACGCCGTAGAGGCGATTACTGCGGACGGAACCACCGCTTCATCAACCTCTGGACTTTCAACCATCCGAAAGCTGAGACGTCCGCGCGCCGTCATCATCGTGCCTTCTCGCGAGCTTGTTGCCCAGGTGACGCTTACTGCAAAGGCGATCTGCCACTCTGTCCGTCTGCGTGTTGTGGGCGCCCACGCTGGCATGCCTGCAGCGGACGTCGAGGCCAAGATCGCCAGCGCCCCCGTCGACATCCTCGTATCGACACCCGGATCCCTCAACTACCTCATGCGTCAGGCAGGCTTTGCCTTGTCCCAGACCCGTCACCTCGTCGTGGACGAAGCCGACACCATGACGGACGAGGACTTTGGGCCAGAGCTCGACACCATCCTCAAGCACGCCGCAAAGTTCGTGACCGACCTCGACCGATCATGCCAGTTCGTGTTCGTGTCCGCAACGGTGCCCTTGACGCTCGTGCGGACCCTCGACCGTCACTTCCCAGACCACAAGCGCGTCACCACGCCCACCGTCCATCGCACGGTCCCCAGTCTCCGTCAACGGTTCGTCCGCATCGACGGGTCCACCACAAAGCAGTCGACGCTCCTCGACATCCTCAAACGAGCCGTCATCGAGGACGACAGACTGATCGTGTTCTGCAACACGCGGAGGAGCTGCGAGGACGCTGCCAGGGCCCTCAAGGAGAAGGGCTACGACGCCTACGACATCTCGAGCAACGTGCACGTCAAGGACCGCACGAAGGCTCTCAAGCGGTTCGCGGCTCCGTCAGAGGTCCCCGCAGCCAGCGAATCGTCGGTCCGAAAGCCCATCATCATGGTGGCCACCGATATCGCCTCGAGGGGTCTCGACACCATCAACGTCGGTCACGTCATTCTGTACGATTTCCCTCAGACGGCCATCGACTACCTCCATCGTGTAGGACGAACCGCGCGCAACGGCGCCAGGGGTAGGGCAACGAGTATCATCTCCAAGAAGGATCGTAGGATCGCTGATCGCATCGAGGAGGGTGTGAAGAGAAAGACCGTTCTAGCGTAATTTATCCTGGCGCAGAGGCACCTCTCTATTGTAAACTCATCTAGCGTTGACCCGCATCGTATGATACACGTAGCCAGCAACACTCGGGTATCTGGTATATATGTTGCCCGAAGCAGAAACACGAATTTACAGCGGTGAATGCATTCCCCTGATCGATTCAGACTGTCAGTAACCTCGGATACAGATTTGAGGAAAATGCGATGGGGAAAAACATACAGTTTCGTATTGAACTCCAGCTTGCTGCGTTTCTGAAACTTTTCCCAAGCTCTCCGATCGTGGACCTTGACGAGCTCCTGCAGGGCGATGCTGATGGCCGGAGCAGCGACCAGCGCCACGACATAGGCCCACCACTTGACCACGCTCAGACTGTACACGCTACGTGGGGCTACCGAGACGGCCATGAAGACCGCCTGTAGAGCGATGGACGTCAGTGCAGCCAAAACCCACACGCGGTTGTGCCACGGTGGTCGACGTAGGAGGCTATCGGTGCGATGGAGAAAGCTGGCCGACACGGTGACTGAACAAAGAAAAAACACCCGCATCAGGTTCGATTGCGTATCGAGAGCTCCCCAGGATCCTCGATAGGGCTTTTACCCATGAGCACGACCCAGACGAACATGGTGCAGTTCTGCGCGTAGAGGAGAGCCCACTGTTCGCGGTCCGTCAGACGCATCCAGGATCCGTTGCCAAAGTTACCGAAAGCCTGCGTCACATCCGAAGCTTCGCCGTTGAATTCTGAGAGCGTGCTAGATAGGCACACAGCACGTTTGTCAGCGTTACTGTCAGCCAGGGAGAAGAACTCTGTGATCGTGGCTCACACTGCAAAGACCCCGATGCTGACCAAGATGGGAGCGATGAAACGAGCGACGAAGTAGGATACGAAGCGCCACTTGTCTTTGAGATGCGCTGTGTTCTTTGCTGTAAAAGGCGGGAATGACCGTGCATCAGCTAAAGGATCAAGTACGAGAGCCCCATTGTTGTATTCGAGGCAGTCGACGCATACCAGGCATTCTCGTCATGATATGCGGATCGTATGGCGAGAACATGAACGACAGTGTCAAGGGCGGCAATACGACCCACAGCAGCCACATGAGCTGATACCCAGTGAAGACAGGTGGCAAAAGCATGCAGCTGGCGAGGATCATGATGAAAGGGAGGGAGGTCTGACAGCCAAGGTAGAAGGCGATGGCCTGTCGACCACTGTCCGAGATGGTTCGGGCATCGCGGATGATCTGACTAAGACTGTAGATGCTGGTGTCGCTGTGAAGCGAGAAGGCGCAAGGTGACGATGCGAACGCTGCGCCGAGACTCAGCGGTGAAAGAGGACCGGTTGGTGGATGGTTGCGGGATTTTAGGGCGCTCAACGGATCGATAGCGATGCTCACGTCGGCCTGGAATAGCAAACATTGAGCTTTAGATTCAACGTTATGTAAAGTTGACGAACGATGTTTCGTACCAGTGAAAAGCACTCCACATTCATCTCGTTCAGCGAGCTGCCGATGCAGCACACAACTTCTCCTTGCTCCTGAAAGATGCGCACCATTTCTATGATTGAACGAGGCGAACATTCGGCAAACAGAGAAACATGTAGAGGCACATCGTCCACGTCACGAATGTGGTCCCGGATTTTGTCGACTCCACGCGGCAGTTTGGCCTTCATGTCGTGCTCCTCAAGATACCCAGGGGTGTCTCCGTTGTCTGACGAGAGAAGAATGCAACTGTTCCAGTCGATCTCCAAACCCAACCGCTCGGCGTACGCTTTGCTCTCCCGCTCCGGAGCCGACGAGAAATAGACAAACCGGATCCCACCCAGTCCAAGGTCCTCGATGAAATCGGCAACGTTCTAAAAGTCCAGGCATCAGTAGTCTGTATAGAGCTTCCCTCCGCAGTGTGTTGTCGTACCGCTTTGGGCTGATACGCCAGCGAAGCCAGACCGAGAAACGTCTGTCCCTTGATCAGATCACTGCAGAATTGTTTGACTTCGAATCCCTGTGGTGTGCGCACACGATCGATGTTGTTGAGATATCGTTTCCGAGGTTTGGTGCTCCGGCCCGAGGCAGGAGAATCAGATCCAGCAAGGCTACTTATGGAGGCTGAGGCTGAGAGGTCGTCATTCTGTACTTGAAACTCGATGTAAACGGGTTCGCTGGGAGCATGGTGAGCGTCGGCGGCCGTGAAGGGGAGGGTTTTTGTGTTTTCAATGGGTCGATATGAGTATCCAACCACTTGAGCGTCGTTGATCAGTGCATTTTGACAAAAGTCGTGGATCTTCTTCTGGGCCTAGCTGAGCAGTTGAGCAGGCACGAAAACGATCAAAGAAAGCGTTCAAAGAATTTACCGTCTCGTTCAGAGTCTCAAGTTCTGTGCCGTTCCAATAGTCACCGCAGGATTCTAGGACTAGGTTGACGTTCCCTTCCGAGAATAGCTGAAAGGATTCTGAATTGAACAGATCAATACACTAACCGCACGAAAGACTGAGCATGGAGACTCACTTGTCGTAACCTCTTGATAGATTTGCGATAGGTAGCTGGGAACTTCGAAGTGATAGTCGGGAACTTGCGTTACTTGCTGATGGAACGGGGCAAAGACGTGAATAGTCTTTTGCAAAGCGAACGAGCGAACAACGTCTGACGAGAACCCGATTTCCTTTCCCATCTGACACAGGCAGGCTGTGATACATAGTCGGCCCAGTGAGAAAGAGAGCAGCTTCTTCCCAGGAATTGATCAGGCCCGCCTACCTTGTCTCCCAGGTTTGATACGTCCATGATGTTGATGGCCGTTTGCCTTCCGATGATGTTCCAGACGGACCCGTCCATTGGCAGCCCCGCAATCCGTATTCAAAAGAAGCTCTAACCCCAATGGCTTCAGGGATCTGCATTTCACTATGTAAGTGCGGGCACCTTCCGGCAGCGTGTACTCAATGTTACTCACGCAATGTTTTGCTGCCAGTCCCGATCTTCAAATTGCAGGATGTGGTCCGTAGTATCCTCGGCGATATCTAGGACAACGGGATCGCCTTCGGCATCAAGAAAGAACAGTTGCTCTACCGATGGTGTAGGCTAGAGAAGAAGACCCGCGTTCAGTTCATGCGAAGCCCTTCGAGGCCAAGAAGAAAGCGCCCTACCAGAGATATTGTACCTTCTCGGTCGATGGCACAGATAACCGTCGTGCTGGCAAGACTGGCAACGAGGCCAGTGGTCCGGGCGAGGAAGCTCACATCGATATGCACAAACTGATCCAAAAAGCGTTTCCAAACCAATCCTGGAGAGGCCATTTGTGAGTGGAGAAGCATCGAGAAAAGATAAACAGAGCTTGGCGCACCCCAGTCGAGCACAAGATCCTTTGTCGGCGGAGGTGCAGCATCAAATTCGTCGATGTCTTCGCGATCCTCAAACTCTGTTTTTGATGTTTGAAGAGCGTCGAACAAAGAGAGAATCTGAGCGTTCCCGAAACTGCGGATGATGATAAAGAGCGTCGGAAGCACGAGCGGTAAAAGCGGGAGAATCACGTAGATCTGGATAACCAACAAGATCTCGACGCCCTGCTGTTTCTTTTCCTGGGTTGATGTATCCCGGATGCCATAACGTAGTGCGTTCACGAGACACGAGATGGCCAGAAAGCCCCACATCAGACGGGTGAAATAGTAATCGGCAATAATCGCGAACTGCCGGAGTACTACGGTCTCGGGTCGGTTGAAGTCCAATGCCTTTTTCAAGGTGTCTTTGAGAGGCGTCTCGAGGGCTCGAAAGTGGAACTGCCCTTCGTTCAGAGCGGCTCGACGCATGATGGTACGGTCCGGCGGCGAAGAAAACAATGTCGGTCGAAAGAGCTGCCCCTTCTCGAGTATGTATTCTCGCTCCTCAGTTCCGGGCGCAATGTCGAAATGGCTATTGACATATTTCACTTTACAAGGCGCCGTATCTCCGTATGCCATCTGAACGATGTCATCTGTCACGATCAAGTTGAAGGGTAGGGTAAGCACAACTTGATCTCGTACAACTCTGCTAAGCGACACGGTTGCGATGGAAGTTGGCAGCTTCAAGTCCTACATGAAGTAAGATGGCAACGCCGATCAGCATTGCTCCTGAGCAAGTGATCCTTTGGTACTACGAACCGGCTTTCGGCTGAGTCCGTACTTCCGTAAGGGCTCGACAATCGACTGTATCCGCATGCTCATCTCCATAGCGGTCAACCGAGATTCCCTGACTTGAAGCCACATGTTCCACACGAGCGCAAGCAAGAGCAAGAATGCTTCCACCAGCGCGCCTGTTGCACGCCATTGATATGGGGAACTCTGAATTTTGACGGAGATGAAGAACGCGACAAGCCCGAGGCCAGCCACGACGGTCACGATCGTACTCTGTTTGACCATTGTCGTGGTCACAGCTTTTGATGGAGTGTAAGTCATTCGACCGCGGCTGTAGCCCATCCCATTCATCCAATCGTACCATCAGTCGCCTCCAAGCGGTGATTCGCCAGGACTTCGTCCGCCGCAGCCAGCAGGCGTCTGGAAGAGGTTCGTGAAATTAGATCGCCTTCTGTATGAACGGTTTCGCGAAGGGCAGTACAAACCGTTGCGCTTCGTCCCCAGAAAGATGATGATACGCGAGGTATTTTTCGTCCGCTATCGCCGCAACGGGAATGTCGGATGAGGGACATGTTCGGAGCTCATGGATCTCAATGACCTCATGATCGGGCTTTGGCGCGCCCATCGAAGCTCCCTGCGACCTCCTCGACCGGCAGTGTCGAATGTGGGGATTCCCGACACGGTGTAACCGCGGTTTCGGCGGGTGCGAGCGAGTCCAAGCCCAGGCAAACAGAATTCGTAGACTGATCGTAGTGATAAGTTATTTGATAATCGAAACTGCTGTAGCCGCCTGATCATCGTACCTGTACTTGTATCAAAGTCCTGGTTGGACGTGCAAGGTTGTGAGCACGGGGAAACGGGAAGAAATGTGGTGTCGAAAATAGACCGTGTTCGGAGTGTCGGACCTTTTCCGTTTGTCATGAAATCCTTGTTCCCTGTAGCCTTCCTGGTTACTATGATACAAGATCCTGTCTTCACCACCTCCCACGAGCATTCACTAGAGATTTCCCTAATGGCAGAAACCTCACTCGCCGGACCTCCGGCTCCTTCTCTGCAGGGGGAGGCTACATCTCCTTCCTCTGCCAAGAGTTTCAAAGGGGCGCCCAAGAAGACAAAGAAGAAGGGTTGCGGAGTTTGCGGGGAGTTTGCTGCCATCCGTCGAAAGCCAGTCGACAAGAACCCAGAGCTGGCAAGAGCCAGCGCCGCGATCTCAGGGGCAGCAGTAGCAGCAGCAGTAGCTGCGTCGGCAAGTTCTGCTGCCGTACCATCTGCCCCTTTCCCTTGCCCTCCCGACTCCAGCAACCTCGGCTCCTCGACATGGACCTTCCTGCACACAATGGCAGCATACTACCCTACAACGCCAAGCCCTGCGGAGCAGCTGTCTATGCGCAACTTCGTCTCTGCGCTGACCAGGTTCTATCCGTGCGGGTTTTGCGCGGATCACCTCACGCAGGAGGTGGTGCGCCGACCACCTGACGTCACGAGCAACCGAGCGCTGAGCAAGTGGTTCTGCGAGGTACACAACGAGGTCAACGAGCGACAGGGCAAGCCCATCTTTGACTGCTCCAAGGTGTTTGAGAGGTGGAGGGACGGGGAGAAGGATAGGCAGGAGGAGTGCTGGGGTGGAGACCTGGGAGAACACTGATCATCTCCATCATGGAGCAAGACCTGCTGCACTGCACCATCATGTCCTGACGTAATTGCCGTTGGGTTAGTTAATCCGGCTTTCACAATACACCAAGCGCCTAGAAGGTCGTTTGTTTCGAGATGTTTCTCTTCTGCGCTGCTGAAAGAGTATGATACTACGTACAAAACCGGACACGAGTTGCAGGCGCACACCGTAGTGTAAGCCATGGACAGATGGACTGGCAGCCATCGACTACCTGGAGGCTCCTAAGGACCGCCGGGGAGGACTTGGAAAGGATGTGCACTCCTCCCGGGTCTGAAATGATATCAAACGATCTACCGGTATTAATGTTTTTACTCGTGCGACGCTCGCTGCATGACGGGCTCGTTCGTTTCGGTTGCCAACCTCTCTCAACTCTCCCACCCACCACCAACCCCCACCACATTTTGACGACAACGTCCCATCCCTCTCACAACGTTCCTTCCGCTTGGTCGTCCCTGTCGTCGACCCCTCAGCGCCCCGTCTTTCTCAGGGTTTACGCCATACCTTTCCTTGTCGTGCATATCCCTCTGTTCCTGATCTCCACTCGGCGGCGCTGGCCTCCAATTCCTCAGCTTCTTTCACTTGCAACAATCCCAACAACGAAACGACTGTTTAGCGACGGAACGTCCGATCAAAGTCCGTCCGCTTTCGATTCAGGTCATAGTGTTGTGATAGGGATCGACCCTCTCATCTTAACTCGCACCGTTCGCCTAGCGTCGGGCGAGCTTCAGTGCGCTCGCTTCAAGTGCCATGTTTCTCCGCTCACCTAGAGTTGAGCCAATGACCTCGGACAGTCATGCCGAGCTGAACTTGGGCCAACTCGTATCCGGGAAAACGAAGGGAAAGGGGCTTGCGGTCACGACGTTTCACGGTAAAGAATCTCAAGTTGAAGCAAAGGCGCCGATCGCACCAGGAGGGGAGTCTTTCTCGTGTGAAAGGCATATATCCTTGGTCCGCGTGAATACTCGCGACAGTGCCATATCCATCGGCTCGTACCGACGGCCCCCGCCGGCTTCCTCGATGCCTTCTTTGCCCCGTCCACCAGCAGCATCCCCGCCGTCCAGTACGCCACCGTCGCCTGACTCGGATCCTTCGAACTTTGGGGATGATGATGAATTTGCGCCCACGGATGATCAAGGCGTCCCGCGCGCTGCGATCCCATGGCGGAAAACGAACATGCAGAGTGCTTGGACTGTGCTCAACGAAGACGAAGGGTGGGGCACCGCCCAAGTGTGGCACGACCCTGCCACCGACCCTGCTCAGAACGCTTCCGAAGCAGCGGCATTCGCTTTGCAGCTTGTAAACGGACGGAGGCGCCGACGAGTAGGACCGACGAACCCCTTTTCGAGCTCGTTTCGTCCCAAACAGTTGCGCAAGAAACTTCGAAACCGATGCTGGGTCCTCATATTCGCTTTGATCGTTACATTGGGCGTTGTGGCTGTAACTTTTACCACCATCAAGCATCACACCTCGTACACGTTTGATCCCCAGGCTGGTCCGCGTGGTCAGCTTCCCGCCCCGCCCCCGGGTCCGCCTCTACCCGTTTTGAACCTTTTGGATTCCGGAAATCATTCGACTACCGGACCAGCATCCGTCTACTTCGGAGCGAGTATCGACTGGGTGCGTTGAGGGGCAAGAGGTCTAATTTACTTTCAGTTAGACTCACATTTTCTTTTTCTTCTCTAGTCGAAAGAAGATCCCCAGTCGTTCAACCGTGGGCTGGGGCGAAATGCTGCCATCATCGACGGCTACTACATGATTTCGCAGGGACTAGAGCGCGTGATTACAGTCAACTCTTCCGGAGTGGCGCATGCCATCCCCGACTACTACAACTGGACAGCAGCTCTAGTTGGAGGCACTGGTGCTATCTTGGGGATGACCGTGATGCCATACAAGGGTCTCGACAATATTTCGTTAGATGCCATGCTGCAATTGGGCAGTAAGTGTGCCGAAATCAACAAAGCCGGTGTACCCGTCCTTCTGCGATTTGCTCCTGAGATGAATGGTATGAACTGTTGGGCTTTCGAGCCTTTCGTAGCTTTTCCTAGCCTTGTTAGTGTTCTGACAGTATACGTCCGCAGGCAACTGGTATCCCTGGGGCCAGTCTCCGTCTCAATACAAAAATGTTTTCAGGCAGCTGGCAACTATTGTCCGCAACGCGACTGCCCTTCCGACGTCTTCCTTTGCCAACAGCACCATCGATAACCTCACAAATACGACAACCAGCGACACGTCCAAATACGCTCGAACTGCTATTGTATGGGCGCCAGCAGCGGGCGCAGGGTATCCCTACCTCAACGTTAACAACTCATCCCTGGCTTCTCTGCCCTACAACGCGACCCGGTGGTCGGAAATGGACACGAATGGGGATTCACGAGTAGATGAATTGGTGAGTGTGCAACATCTGTTTGGGAGAAATGCTATAGCGTTTCTTGTTGACTGACTTTTCTCCATCGCAGGACGATCCCTACAATCCCTACTACCCGGGGAACGCCTATGTTGACTGGATCGGCATAACCGCGCTCTATAACACGACTCTGGGTCGCAACGCCACTGTCGCAACCGCAATGGCCGACGTGGTCGACTCTAGTATTGTGCCTGCCGTCGCAAACTCCAGTGCGACCCTGTCTGCCTCTACGCGACATCCTACAACCACGACCACCAGGTTCTTTGCGGCAGTGCCGACTGCAACGGTGGTGGTAGACCTCAACTACAACGCCATACCGCCCTCCTCACGGGCCAATGCTTCTTCGTTCGAATCGATGGTAGACGGGAAACTTTGGTCTCTTTACTCTTTCGCCAAGGGAAGGAAAGTGCCCATCATCGTCGGCGAGACGGGCGTCGGGTACCTTGAGGGTCCCGGCGTTACCGCCACTCCGAGCGAACTGGAAGTCAAGGAGGGATGGTGGAATCAGGTCTTCAACGCTACTATACTGAAGGTAAGCTTTTCTTCGATGTCTCGTCGCACTTCTCCTCTTTCTCAACATTTGTATCCTCCTTCTAGAAATACCCCCTTATTCGCGCCGTCGTTTGGTACGACTATGCTCTCCCTGTCGTTATGGCCCCCTCCTTCACCCTCGACTACTCGCTCTCTCACAGTCCCTCCATCGCTTCGGCCTTCATGCAAACAGTTGGCGCTCTTCCCAACGGGACGCTCGTCTTTGCCAATGAGACCAACCTACCAATGAGCGACCGCGCCACGCATCTCTCCGTTGGCGCTGCTAACGCTACTACCTCGGCCTCGTCAACTCGGACAAGTCCTGTGACCGAAACGAGAACGTAGATTTCGACCATAAACTGCCCAGCCCGCTTTCATTTTTGTTTCCATTTCACATGTCATATATCCCTCCCGCCCCTGCGCACTCACTCAACGCCGCATAGTACCTCTTCCCTTTTTTGTCATTCATTTTCTTAGTTTCCCCTGATCATATTCGTTGTACAGTTTACATGTGTAAAATTAAATCTCGCCAACCTCTTTGCCAAAGCCACATCTTCAACATCCGTGCGAAGTAATCCTTTATGTACAGTTCTTTTTTGTATTGTGATTCGCTTCCAATGCGTAGGCTAATGTACAAGTTTTCTTGTTTTGATTTGGGTCAGTGGCAATGCATCCTTGGCATGGACGTCCCTTTTCACCATTCAAACTCCCCGTTCGCCTATTCGGAAATTCGATGTGTCAGAATACAGCGCACATCCTTCCGCGGTAGCCTACAGACCTTATTGAAGACGTAATCCCGTCCATTCACAGTGATGATCCCATCTTTCAAGGTGCACTTCCACTTGTTCTTTACCCGATTGACCTGATGGACGGGCCGAATCAGTCATTTGAGCCCGAAATCCTGCGACCACGATATTGAAGAGATATGGGTATTCACCTTTTCGTATTGACACAAAATGAGATGCTGCGCATTGTAGTTCTCGTCGTCTGAATCGTCGTCATCGAGCTCAGAGTTGATCCCATCCTCGTTGTCGTCCTCCTCCTCGTCCTCATCGTCGTCATCCCCGACACCGTCGTGCTGGACTATCCGGGGTCCTCTTCGAGAAGAGCTGCTACGATGCGCGATTGGGACTGGAGTGAGAGTGGCAGGTTCACTAGAGTCATCTGCGTTGTCTTGCTGTGTCTTGGTCCAGAGCTTTTGTACCATTGCATCTATCTCCTGCGATCGGGAAGCAGACGACCAATGAGCAACCTGCTGGATTCAGACCGCTCCTAATGTGGCTATCTCAAATCACTCACTTTGCGCGAGAGAACCCTTTGCCTAGACACGTTGGACTTGCCATCTGGTAGGGAGCTCTCGCCGGGCATGGGCTCATCACCAGGTCCGTCCTCCTGAGGCATCCGCGGCGTGCCTGTTCCATCTGTACCAAATGTACCATCAGACAAAAGAACGGGTCTTCTGACAACCTCTTGACCCAGCTCATTACCACCGGCAGGAAACGAGGACTCCACCCCGTCGGAAGGGTAATAATCCGCCCCGTACTCGTCCTTTGCCTCCTCAAAGTCTGGGTAGGGTTCCTCGACCTCGTCACCAAAGTCAAAGTCGGCGATCCGCATGGCGCTAATCTTTTGCTTCCAGACCTGAAAGCAGCCCCCGCAGTCCACACAAGTAGCGTGAGACAAATATGTCCATCCCAAAAGGCCGACAATGACACCCTGCCCTAACCTGTCTCATCTCCGCCAAGACGTTCTGACCGACACCCATCTCGGCGAAAGTCGCCGAGATCTGATCGCAGACCTCGTCGATGACATACGTATAGACTGTGGGCTACGGCAGGGGAGGAAAGAACAAAAAACGTTGATAACAGGAATGCATAGAAAGTCCGATCCCCCGCTCAGTGCGTAGTCTCCGACACTGAATGATCTCGTTCTCTCCCACATCACGATCTCTGCTGAGCCAGCGTCCACCCTCTCTGGACCATCTTCCCCACGTACCACGAGAGAGTTGGACATTGAGATGTGTTGCTTCTCTCTGTGCAGGATGCGGGTCTGAAGCGGAATTCGAAATTCGGTCGAGACAGTGGGCGGGAAGATAAAGGGGGCTTGAAGCAGCAAAGTGGGCTCCGGGGCGCTGGAGTGGGGCAGTTCCCCTAGCAGTCCCCCCCTCCGCTCGTTCTGACGGAGTCGACTCTGGAAAAACCCTCACCCCCCACGCTTTCGAAGGGTGCTTTCCCAAGGTGCAACGTTTCCGAAGCAGATGATCTCCATCTGTGCGGTACACCAAAGCATTTGGTATGTCGCTAACGGAACGGACGGGATCTCACCGAGGGAAACAAGCATGTTATTTGACGGCCCTGATTTGATGGGAATGGTTCCTCGCTCAACTTGACGGCAGCGTTTTCCGTAAGATCTGCGAAGATACTGTGTTGTACAAGTAGCTCTTCTAGTTTTCGGTGCTGGATTTCGCCACGGTGTTGGACTCGGAACCGCTCGCTCGATATCCCGGACCTTAGAGGGGCACTGCTGTCAAAGTACCACGAGGAGTTTCCCACGCCGACGGCTGTGCCCTGCTCCGCTTGCCATCCACAGTATGAAACCGTACCGTTCATTCAGGATACATACTGTACCAACGCAGTGCTACACGCGCCAAGACCGTCCACCATCCGCCTCCCACCTGCTCGATCACTCGCAATCAGGAATTGTCGTCGTCGTTCGTCGTCCTAACTGCCGTTTTCTCGCTCAAAAAACTTGCAGAATTGACCGTTTGGCCGTTCGGCCGCCATTTCGACAGACGACAGCGAATCCTTCCGTTTCTCGGAGCTGAGGTCATTTGGAAAACACACTTCCCCAGGAGATTATTCCCCGCTCGCTTTTGATCTGAAAACATCGCTGTTGGATTCGAAGAGGTTTCCGCCCCGGCTGATACCCCCCGACAGAGATTCCCAGCGCAACGCATCCACAGAGCTCGAGTCATGGACCCTCATCAGCTTCACCCCGGAGGATCGCGCGGGGGAAGCAGGGTTCCGAGCAACAATCCCTCGCCCATGCCCTCGCCTCACGGATCGCCTCAACCCGACCGAAGAAGACCACTCCCGGCACCACAGCTTCTTCGTCCAGGCGGTCCCTCCGACCCCAACCTCGCCTCCTCGAACATGCCGATACTTCCCTCCGAGTACGCTCCTCCCTCGGGGCCCCGCCGCCAATCCAGTCGAGAGCCTCTGATGGCGGATCCATACCCTCCCAGTCAGCAACAGTACCCTCGTGCACAGCAGTACATTCCGTCTGACGCAGGGAGCCAGAGCGACTCTAGACGAGGGTCAGCCGCGGGCCCGCGGTCCATGCGGCCTGAAGATCGCTCCGAGTCCGGGAGCTCTCTGTCCAGTGCTGCCTATCCCCCGCAAATTCCGCATGGAATGATGCAGCAACCTCCATATCAGCAACCTCCTTACCCCAGGCCCACGTATCCAACCCCGGGTGAGCTTGGGTACGCGAGCAACCAGGCGAGTCCTTATGGCTCTCCAGCACCGCAGCGACGCCAGCCGCCCATGGGATCTCAGACAGGGTTGTATCCGCCCCAGCAACCCCATGCCTCTCAGCCACCCTCGCCTAACTTGAGCAGGCGCGAACAGCCGTCGGGGTCTCAGAGCGGAAGCCAAGGGCCGTATCAGACTTACACGTCGCAGCCGCCGTCGCCTTCCGCTGGCAGACGTGAGCAGTCATATCCTGTTCCCATCCCGTCACCGCCTGGAGAGCGTTCGCCTCCACTGTCTCGGAAGCAATCCATGGATACACTGGCCTACGCAAGTGCCTATCCAAACAACGATGGGGTGGAGATGTCTGCTTTGCCAGCTTCGCGATACGCGACGGTTCGGCGAAAGGTTCCGCTGAAGACCGGTCGCTTCGTGGTAGATTTCCCTGTTCCGGAAAAGTATCTGGCACTGTGCACGGAAAAAACTGGAAACGAGTTTACGCATCTACGCTATACGGCGGTGACCTGTGATCCCGATGAGTACGGACAAGCAGAGTCGGGATACACGCTCAGGCCAAAGCTAGCAGGACGAGAGACGGAGCTTTTCATTGTCATGACCATGTAAGGAAGGATATGCGGCTACCTCAGGCTGTGAGCCTTTGTTGACAAAGATTCATCGCTCAAGGTACAACGAGGACGAGGAACTATTTGCAAAAACGATGACAAGTGTAAGTCACAATGCCTTAGCCAGCTTTTCCGGATTGTTAATCGATTGCACGCACTCAGGTTCAGAAAAATATCGCCTACCTCTGTTCCGACAAGTGTCCTGTCAGTTGGGGTCCCAACGGTTGGCAGAACGTCGTGGTGTGCATCGTGTCAGATGGGCGCATGAAGATCAGCAAGCGTGTCTTGACCATGCTTCAAGTGATGGGAATCTACGCACCGGGACTGGAGCGAACGCAAGTGGAGAGCAAGAATGTCACTGGGCACATCTACGAGTTCACAACGCAAATCGCTGTCGATAAGGATCTGAACATCCGAGGACATCGGGATGGCATCGTTCCGGTCCAGGTATGATGGTGCAGATTCTTAGGACTTGATTTTGCTTTTCATGCCGGCGTCCTTGCGTAGGTGTTGTTTTGTATGAAAGAGAAAAACGCCAAGAAAGTACGTGGTGTAGAACCACGCCCCAATAGTTGCCTGTCGTCTAAATGAGTCGAAACAGATCAACAGTCATCGATGGTTTTTCAACGCTTTTGGGCCCGTATTGAATCCCAATGTTTGCGTGCTCCTGGATGTAGGCACGAAGCCTACCGGCACGTCCATATATCATCTGTGGAGAGGCAAGACAATTCTATTTTATCAGCTGCTGTAGTAGCCGTGAGCCTAACGCTTTCTATCTTAGCATTCGACCGCGATCCTCAAGTGGGTGGAGCTTGTGGAGAAATCGGTGAGCGGTCAAATGGCACGTAGATATTCTGGTGCATAGCGACTTACGCAGGGCAATTATCAGTTGCCGAGCTTGGCAAAGGCTGCGCGAATCTTTTGAACCCTCTGGTGGCGGCTCAGAACTTCGAATACAAGTAAGTTATCCTTTTCGCATTTGCTCGGATTGTATTTTGGCCCTGGGATTGACACCTACCTTTGCAGGATGTCAAATATCCTTGACAAACCCTTGGAGTCTGTATTTGGATACATTCAGGTACTCGAACTTCTGTGATCCTTAAGAGCTTGACTCGGATTCGAGTTGAAAAGTTCTGCAGGTGCTTCCCGGCGCATTTTCTGCTTATCGGTATACTGCGCTGGCAAACTCTTCGCCGACCACCGGACCGCTTGCTAGCTACTTTCAAGGAGAGAATCACACTGGCGAGACGGACGTCTTCAAAGCGAATATGTATCTCGCTGAAGATCGGTAAGTGGCAGCATCGTTGTCTGTGAGAAGTCTCCCGCTGATTGCGCATTCCGGTTGTCCAGAATCCTATGCTTCGAACTCGTTACGAAGCGAAACCAGAATTGGATCCTGAAGTATGTCAAAAACGCCCGCGCCGAAACCGACGTTCCCGATAGTCTTCCGGAACTCGTTTCGCAGCGTCGCCGTTGGCTGAACGGCAGTTTCTTTGCCGCTGTGCACTCCGTCTCCAACTACAACTTGTTTTTCCGGTCGAGCCACTCAACTGCTCGCAAGGTAGCATTCACGATACAGGAGGCATACAACGTCTTCAACTTGGTCTTCAGCTGGTTCGCAATTGTACGTAAAGACAAGTGCAGATCTAGCTAGTTTTCAGCCTCTCATCATATCCGCATATAGGGAAACTTCTACTTGACATTTCGTGAGTGGCAACTTGACATTGCAAGTAAAAGCTCATAAGCTTATCGTCATACCTAGATTTCCTGTTTCAAAGTACAAAAAACCCCGATACCGACCCTTTCGGAAGTGGAGGTCAAGGATACACTCTCTTCCTGGTCCTCCGCTATTTGTATTTTGGAGCTCTGGGGACCCTCGTCATCATCTCTTTCGGTATTGGTTTGCTGAGTTCATGGCGAGAGATAGTCAGATCTAACGCCGCTATCTTTCTCTCAGGAAACCGTCCGCAAGGAAGCAAAACGCTATACTATGGGATACTCTGTCTGTTCGCAGTTCTTATGGGTTTCCTGCTATTTATGGGAGGCGATACAGTGTATCAAGGCGTTCCAAAGTCCGAGGCCGAATGGGAGACCGTGGGAAACAAATTGATCAACGAGCCGGCATTCCGCGACATCATTATTTCGCTGGGTTCGACTTACGGACTGTACCTTGTTTCGAGTCTAATGCATCTCGACCCATGGCACACCATAACGAGCATGGCGCAGTATCTGTTGCTGCTTCCGGTTTACATCAACGTATTTATGGTTTATGCATGTATGGTACAAGAAAAGCGTTTCTCATCAGAAAAGCGTTTCTCACCACCTTCCTTTCCAGTTTGCAATCTGCACGATATCAGTTGGGGAACAAAGGGCGATAACGTGGCTGTAGTAGCCAATACTGCCCCTGCGGTCAAAACCAAAGATTCAGGAGAAGCCGAGGTCACCGTCGACCTCCCGCAAGACGATGAAGACACTTTGAACGCGCAGTACGCCATTACAGTCGAGGCCCTTCTTAAGCGCCCAGATAAGGTGTATCAGTCCCGAGACCGACAAACTAAGATTGACGACTACTTTCGCCTGTATCGGACCAGGGTAGGAACCATCCATTTTTCCAGAGGAGAGAACCTGTCCCTGGCTCACTCTGCCTTGTTGCAGGTGGTTCTGACATGGATCATATGTAACGTCCTGTTGATCATCATCTTTACGACCGATGCTATCACGAACAAGCTGTATGCCAACATCCAAGATCTGGGACAGGGCTCCGTCAACCCTTATCTCACCTTCATATTCTGGAGCGTGGCGATACTGTCCCTGATCCGCTTCATCGGCAGCACCTGGTATCTCATCACCTGGTTGATGGAAGGCATGCATGGCGCCGTCACGGGGCGGCGTACGTTCGTGCCAAAAACGCAGGCTTCTCAGCCAAGGGGTGGCCAAAGCAAGGCATAATCGGCCTTTCCTGATGCAGCAAGAGTGATTTGGAAAAGAATGATATAATAGTGTCGATACCATGCATATCGATCATGCATGGACCATCTGGTGGACCATGGAACCATTTGGAAAGTGTTTCGACAGTTGGGTTTCCCAAGGTGAAAACTCCGACGCAAACTGATCACCCCAGACCTCTTCCCCCCGACATGTCGTCAGTCTCACCGCCGCCAGTACGGTCTGAACAGAATGCGGCGCTCTACATATACGGGGCATCCATAGCAGTCGGAATCGGGAACCTTGTTCATGTCGTTCGAACGGACCTCGTTCATGTCCAGAACCGGTCTCTTCTTCCAGCAATCTCCCAGTTTCTCATGCTCGGATGCTACGGCATAGCGTTTGCGAGCGGATACGGATATGACATGGTCGAGGACGGCGCCGACTGGCAAGGTCGGAACTACAATCTCTCGGACGGAATCACGATACTGGGAAGCTACCTCCTGCTCGTTGCCTTCCAATCTCTACTTCCCGCCATCCGGGAACGTCTTGGGATCGGCAAACGGTGGATAGTGCTTTTGAGAGCCCTCACCCACGTCCTGTTCGGGTGCACGATGGGAACCTACATCATCACGACCGGGATGATCGGGTGGCGGATGAACCATCTTCGCCAGGGCGCGATCCTCGACATCGAAAACGTTGCTTCCGTTCGACTCATCCTCTTCACCATCTGGGTCCTTTACGCGGCCTTGGAGTGCATCGCGATCGCTGGCGTGGTGCTGAAGTTTCTTTTGGGAATGAAAAAGAAAGCTCTCGGCGTATCGAGGGCTTTGGCAAACGACAACCCAGCACTCAATTCGGTAGCGATCCTGGAGAAGGTTCGAAGGCGCTTCGCGGCAAGCATGTGCATATGCATCCCCGCGACGGCAGCGATGGTCATCGCCAATGCGCAAATATACTCGAACGTCATGGTGAGCCGACATTCGAGGGGAAAACCGACCTTAGGAACTTGGATTGCTCACGCCCTGCCCTCTCCAGGATGCATGTGGTACTTTGTGTATGGACACCCGTATTTTCCAACAGACCTTAATCGATCGAAGACTGACGATTCTTTTTGATTCCTGTAGACGCTTCGCTATTTTGTACTTTTATGCTGTATCAGATCCACGTCATCAGACAGATTGTGATGTTCTCTCCGGACTTTGGGGAGGATCCTTCGTTCGCTTCATCCTCCGCTACCACAAAACCCCTCGCATCTTACGACACTTCCAATCGAACGCAGTTCACTTCCCCACTCCTCGCCCAGGAGCAAATCCTCGAACTACGTGATATGAGTTAAATTCTCCCCGCTCTGCTCTCCGCATTCAAGTAGCCTTTCTTGCCAATTCTGGTCCCCGGGGGAAGCTTCTGTCTTGTATACTCCTCGCGCCGGCCATCAAACATTATTTAGTAGTACTACATGCATCGCGAGTACCCGAGTCGTTGTGTGTTTGGGGGGAGAGGGTGAGGGCTCCAGCGTCTCCATCGTCGAAAGCGTCTCATTTGGCCCGCTCAACTTACCTAATCAGGCGCCACAAACCCCGACCCGCCGTGTCCACCTTGATCTCATGGACCTGCGTGAGTTGACGAACCTTTCCGGCACTATATCTGATCGAAACTACCGAGACGCTCCGCACCCCACCTTCCGGCACTTTATCTGATCGAAACTACCGAGACGCTCTGCCACCCCTCCCCTTTCACCTGTCGGTTCAAGACCCCGCGACGCGGATTTCGCGAGTTCGTTCCGCGCCGACTTTCTGACTTCGCAGCCCGGACTCCCGCGACTTAGCCCTATTCTGCATTCCGAGACGCGCAACGCTTACGACCGCCAAGTTTCCAATTGGTCACAAAACCTTCAAAGGGTTCTTACTCGCATGAGCAGGCGCTTAGTGCATTCGCCGAACAAAGGGTCGTCAACCTTACTGGAATATCATCGTCGCGAAGGATGGAGTCCGTCCAGCAGGTAATGAACTTTGGGATCATGACTTCTGCAATGTACTGAACAGTCGTATGTCTTATGATCCCAGCATCTCACAAGGGCTCCAGCGACACAGCACCTCACAGCGATAAAAGATCTGCGCGATTGCAACCTCGCGCAACTCCTCGGCCAGGAGACAGATGCGGGATTTACCAAAGAACGCCTGTCGGGCATTTTCGGTGAAGAAAGAAGCGATAACGAGGTCATCTTTTCGGTACCGATTTATCAAAGACGATACTGTTGGACTCCAAATATGGTTACCCGGCTTCTGGTCGATGTTGCTGAAGCATGCAAAGAAAAAGCACCGTACTATCCTATCGGCACAATTGTACTGGCTCCAGACCAGAATAGCAAGCGTCAACTTGATATAGTGGACGGTCAACAGCGCCTCACCACTTTGATGTTGCTCCTTTCCGTTTTCCGGCATTTCGCACCTGCGGAGGAAAAGAAAGAATACACGGGATGGCTTCTGAGTGCCGTTCCCAAGGATCACTTCAAGTACCGATTAAACCTCCCTTCACCATACCAGCAGGCCTTTTGCGATCACTTCCTTGACAGTGAGGACTTGAAGGAGCATTTAGACGCAGACTGTGAACTCGCTGTCACCGACCAAGATGCTCGTCCCGTCGTTGCGCTTCTCAGCAGAAACGTGAGGGAGGCGGTAGAGATTCTATCAAAAATGGATGCGGAAAGCAGGTGTGTGCGGTCAATGTAAGAACAACTGACATAGTTAGTAATCGTCTAACTAAATATGTCTATCAGGAAAACTTTAGCGCACTATCTTTTCCGAAATTGCCGGCTACTCGTTATCTATACTCATGATGTAGACTCGGCATTTCGCATCTTCACATCCCTGAACGTGCCCGGGGTACCTCTGACGCCAGTAGATTATCTCAAAGCTGTTACTTTCGGAAGACTCAGAAATTCCACCGACAATGGCTGCGACGCAAAGATCAAACTCTGGGTCAACGCGGAGAGGCGACTCAGAAATGCGGTAAGTATCTAAATTGTTTGTGAAGCGGGAAATCCGCTTTCATATTGACGATTCTGAATCCACAGAACTTCGGTGAACTTATCGATCATCTATACCGCATCGAAATGGCTAAAGGGAAGCAGCGGTCAAACTTTCAGTCAAGCTTCTCGGCATCGTTGGGGAACATAAATTCTTCTTTCCATCGATTCATGTTTGACCCATTGAGGGCTGCTGATCTGATCAGCAAGATCAACACCTACTCGAGGATATGGGTTTCCATTATGGAATGCAGGTCTAATGCTTTGGCGTCGGTTCATGAAAACAAGTCCCGACTTCATTTGAAGACTGCCATCGAGCCTGAGACAATATGGCGAACCTGGCTGACCGTAGCGCTGGCGGCCGGGCACTCTAACAGCAAACTTCTCGAAGAAACGGAGTTTTGGAACAAGCTAGAGAAGCTGATAGCCGTCCTGTTCGTGCGCTACAAACAAACGGGACAAAAGGCAGACGAGCTGAAAAAAAGATTGATCGATCGATTCTATGAGATACTCACGGTAAGCCTTCTTATGTATCGACGTAGCAATACTTTTCTTCTTGTTCTGATATTGGGTGTATTTCAGAAAGTCGTTGCTGCCGGCGACAATAAGGGGAAAGTGTTTGATGCCATCACGCCTGACAAGACAGAGATCAAAGAGTATTTGGTGCGCATCAACGGCAACTTATACAACGGGGCAGGGATCCTTGCAACTCGGTATATACTGCGTCGACTCAATGCTGAGATGTGTGATACCAAAGCCACTCTCAATTGGGAGAAGGTTCATATTGAGCATATCTATCCGCAAAACCCCGGCAAGGCTTGGGAGGGAATCAAGTTCGAAAAAAACACCAATCGTCTGGGAAATCTCTGTTTGCTACCGGCTACTACGAACATGCAATGTTCGAACGCTCCCTGGACGACCAAGAGGGCGATCTACACCGAAAATCGAAAGGGGGAGATGGTTCCCTTTGCTCTCACTACCAAAACGCTTCTCGAAGCCGGCGAGACATGGACTTGTAAGGAATTCGAGAAGCGTCACCAAAAGCTCTTGCAACAGATAAAGAATATCTATGGAGATGCTCTCCCAGCAGCCGCAAAGTCACAACAGCAACCCGCGCTCCCTCCCGCAAGCATGACCGAGAGTGGGGACAATGAAGAAGACGAGACGAGAGCGAATGTCGTTAAACCAGATGACCTGTCCAACATGGCAGAGGCCGAAAAATATGTGCCGCAAGCATGCTTTGAGAACGATGACGAAAACGACAAAGATGATGGAAACGATGATGAAAACGACAAGGATGATGGAAAGGATGATGGAAAGGATGATGGAAAGGATGATGGAAAGGATGATGGAAAGGGCGCAGGCGATGAAAAGCAGGATGGGAAAATGGGCGCAGGGCATAAGAGACATTTTCACTCAACAAACACGGCGGATGAGACGAACCAACCGCCGAAGAAGAAGCAAAACTTGGCTGCTGGAAATTCAGGTAGTCCTCCTCCCGGCCCCGTAACATTGACGATTCAACCGCAACTTTGCGGCAAACTTTGCAGTGAGTACATAGCAGTCGTGTGTCCGACCATTGACCTTTGTCCATTTGCTGATTGATTCTTGCGTTGATCGGGCAGGCGATGAACGAAAACGTTGTGACCGAGAAGCAAGACCCGGAAGAAAATCATGCTTCCGATGTCATTACATATTTGTCAGGGGCGCAAGGCAAGGCATGCAATGTTCAGGCAAGACGCTGGGCAAACGCAAATCCTGCTATCTCCACGGATAAACTGTGAGCATGAAGCTTGGGGGATGTCTGGAGGATGTCTGCCATGTATAAGATGTTTATCGCCGCAAGCACTAATGATCTAATATGGAAAAGATCTCGATTTTCCTAGACTTTCCAACCGCTTCAAAACGCCTAAACCTCTGGAAGCGATTCGACATAAGCTCTAGATATATGCTTCACAAACTTTGATTAAACCAATCGCTTGCTTTGCCGTACGTGGCCTATTTCCTTGTTGCTCTTGAGATTCACGGAGGATCTCCCCGGCGATGATGCGAGTCCGACGCTTTGCGAGGTTTCCAGGCAAAGTCTCCAACGCTCTTATGCTAGGGAGGCAACATCGTTAGGCCTATGCGACAGCGCCTCTTCCCCTCTTCTCCTGGGCATGATAGCGTGTGATAACGTATGCGCTCTCATTCGTGAGACAGGACTTATTGCCCTGTGGGATAGCTGCAAGAGACCCAGCGAACCAGCGACTGACCTTATAATGCTGCCCCGGTTCGACCACCAGGGTAAAGCGAGGCGTTTGGCTTCTGGAGCGCCATCTCGGCGGCAAAGGATGTGGCTATCGAGACAACAAATGGTCCGCCCACAGACAACGTACGTAGGTCAATGACAGGCCTCACGAGCAGATTTCACGTTACATCAATTTGCACCAATTAAGCATCGAGATACAAAATTGTCTTAGACGGTTTACGGCGGGCGGGAAAACAAGTTGCTATTTCTCCAACACCTTTGCCATAGCTTTTTTGTCAACAGTAATGGTGTTCTTTTGCTCAAAACCAGGGGCCTTAAAGCGAACGACCTTTTTGTACGCGTCCCTCGTTGCGAAGCTCATTTGCAGCATCGAAGTCTTTCCGTCAGACACGCTTTTAAGCTTGGAAACGTGCGCTTCCTTGGGGATGATTGGGAGATGGGCAGAAACTTGGGTTTGGCGGCGCGTTTAGCGGCGGTACTGGGGTTGGCTTTGACGATGTCGTTTTGACTGTCTTTGTAAGGGAGACCTCCGAGGACTTTTTGGCGACGGTTCTCGGCATCTTCATGAAAATCGCTAGCGGCGAAAGTATCTTTGTGGTGGTGCTGGCGTTCTGCGCAATGTGTGTAGGTACTGTACTATGATGGCGTGAATATCGAATATTGTTCCGATTCCCGTGTGTACCGAAGCATGCTTTTACATCGTGGCAACAGAAGCTCTCACTCTCACTCTGAAACGCAAGCGTTGGCCATGAGCTATCGAATCGCCGCTTGCCCCCCCCC
>JADGJA010000719.1:0-11843 GCA_027596035.1 Thoreauomyces humboldtii | reverse complement strand
CCCCCCCCACCGTTAATTTTTCGACTGGACTGGCCACCTGGAAGACCATGTCCCGACCACAGTCCTCAAGGCAGAGATGCAACTCGGCTGCGCTCTCATCACGTGCTCAACGTGGGGCAACACTCAGTACTTACCCATCGCTTCGTGCAAAGGACCGCATCTCCTCAGCCCCGCCCCGACGAGTTCCCGATGGTTCTTCCTCTGCCCTCGTCATCGCCGCGGAAGCCCTTCTCCGAGCCGACGATCCCAATCGTGCCACGTCCGCAAATTCAAATAGGACCAGACGGGACAGTGTCTTCAGTTCCTGGACTTCTAGAGCTGCCAGTGCCAGACAGGCTTTGAACACAGGCTGGAGCTGGATCGAGGATGAAGACACTTTATGGGATAGGGTGGATGCCGACGGTGATGTAAGTCTAGTAAGCACAGCGATGGACCGCTTTCAAGCTGAAGCTGACCATGTCAACATTGTGTAGCCGCGACGGCCCACGTCGGCCCTTCTCTCCATCAAATCGCGGGCATCCTCTTCACCATCTCGACAGCTGTCTGCGCGGCCGCGAGGCACGGACGTGCATGAAGTCCATGTCACCGCACCTTTCTCACCGCCTAATGCTTCGATATCAGGAGAATCTGGTCAGGTGGTCGACCAAGAAGTACGTCCCATATCCCGAGCTGGGTAGGCGGATACTGGATTCAAAGTCTTATAAGCTCGTTAACAGCCAAACGAATCTTGGGATAACTCCAATGAGCGAAAGTCTGAGGCCAAGATCAGATCATCTTTGTCCAGAAATGCATCGGCACCTCATCGCCTTGTTGGGATTCTTTCTCATGCTCGACCTTCTGGCACACAGCACGCCAGTCGGCCTCTTGAACTAGTGGATTTGGAAGCTATCAAAGATGAGGTGGATAGCCTTTACGCAGGAAGTCCTTATGTGAAAGCGTGCTGATTGCCTTCGCTGACGGCCATCAGGGCATTTATCCTCTCATGAACCGCTTCGTGATTCCACCGACGGCAGACATGACAAAAGCACTGGAAGACATAACTTCGCCGTGCAACCTCCAACCGAGGGTAGTCACTCGGCCTTTCGATATCGAAGCGTTCGACAAAACCGTTCTTCCTCAAAAAGTAGGCAGCTTGGATTGAGATTCAATTATTGAGCTGCTTCAGGATTACACAGTCTCACATCTATCGCTGTCCAGGCTCCTGCGGTAATCATCAGGAGCGGGTTAGGCCGAAAGGAGTCCTTGACACCAGAACTCCGATCCGGATCGCCTACTCCACCGGTGTCTTCTCGTGTGTGATTTGCGAGTGTGCTTCCAATCTTGTCGGTGTTAACATAAGCTGTCCCATCTCGCGCAGGAACAAACGGCGAAGCGGATGCGGAAACAAGTAGTACACCACCGCTCTTCTTTCGCAATGGAAGAACAGTTGAGGATACACCCGGATATGTGTGGTTCATGGATCGTGCACCGGCATCGCTTTCGGCGAAAATATTTATATTGCACACATTGACCAACTTTTGCGTGCGATTCAAAAGTGAGGGCCGCAGAAAAGTCAAGATTCTATTGTGAAGTCATACTGATTGCAGGGGTCTTTTCCGATGGTAGTTGGTCTCGCGCAAGCGAGCTGCGATCAAATCCTGCTGCTGTTACAACGACCCTTTGTGCTTCCGCTGGTACGCCAAGACATACTGAACTGTTTCGTGAATCAGAATGAGGTACGTCGTCTTAGCGATTCATGTTGCGCTTTTGTGACGCCGACGTATTACTCTGAACAGATCAAGCTTTTGCTGACGCACCCACAACACCGCTTCCACTTTCCCGACGCTGCACCAACCGTCATTCAATCATGGTGGCGCATGGTCCGCGCGAGGTAATGTAAACTTCAGCCTGATATTTGTTTACCTTACTCTTTCCGTCGCTGAATGTTTGCCTCGTCAAGCAACGCAGACGTATATACCTGTACCGATCTACTCGAAACGCCGCGGCCACTATCCTGTGGCGTGTGTGGCGCCGAATGCATGCTCTTCGCCTGCTGCACGAGAGAATACGTGCCAGGAAAACTAGTGATAAGGAGAAGTGTGTGAAGCTAGGAAACAAGCTGAAGCGGGAATGGTCGAGGACTTATAAAGGGAATCGAAGGTAAAGTCGTCAGCACGGTTTTGGTTAGTTACGAAGATGATACTGACCATGCATCAATTTTGTTAGAGTGTACATCCACATCTCATCGACATTGGCGTCGGCGCCGGCTGAAACGCAGATATCGGAAATTGGAAGGTGCCGGCTTTGCTCATCGCTCACCGGCTAAAAGACCAAAGACCTGATTTAACTTCTTTGTAACAGAATTATGGACATCCACGACCAGAACGTCTCTGTCATCTTCATAACCCAAACCGTAGATTCTGCTGTTGTTGCCCGCCTCCAGCACATACTTCGTAACGTTTCTTTTCATACGCGGTTGTTCCATTGTCGGCCAGCTATACTTACTAGATGTTTCCAGGACTTTCGTTTGCTCCGCAGGACCTAGCGCGACTTACCGTCACGACGCCACAATCCGCCCACCTCTTTTTGGGACCCACTTCGCCAGCCAACTGGATTCTGACCTGCCCGATCACAACTCGTACCTTGAGAGACACTGGAGAGCGGAGGAACTGTCTGATTGTGCCAGGGAGTGGGTTTGGAGAGGCCGAGATAGAGCTTTCTGCGGTGGGGCCGTCTCCTATGATCTCCTCGCTTCTCTCACTTGAGCTAATAAGATCTTGATTTGTTAGACCCTCAACATCCCTCTGTCGGAAACGCCGGTTCCGCCTATACTCTTTCCGGCACAGCTTCGCCAACTCTTTGAAACGGCTATGGCCGAGCCGATGCTAGGAAAATGTACATTCGATTACGTCTCGACAGCATCGAGATTGTTGCATGCTTACTGATGTTTTGTTTCGCCTTGCAGCCTTGACGAACGCTACTCCAAGCGAGTGGTCCACTGCTTACCAGGACCTCTTAACCGAAAACCCAGCAATCCACAATTGGGAAGTTGCCTTTCAGGATGATCCCAGAACGTGGGAAGTCAGGGAGGAGCACGCACTTCGCGAGCTGGTCAGCAAAACAACCAGCAACAGCACTGGAGTGCTTCAAGCACGACCCGCAAGCGGTGAGCTCATGGCAGCCGTGTGTTTGCGCATCGATCCCGATGGTGATGTCAGCGTCATTGGGACCTGCGATGAAGCTCTCGGAATGGTAACGTCTTACCTATCGTTGGGAAAACCGCACGCGCATCTAGCTCACCTCAAAAATGTGTTTGTAGGCGCCTGCATCCCGTCCGAGCTGCATCTTTTACCCCTCCTCCTCAACGTCCATGCTAGCACCCGCGATCGCTGTCGCAACAACACTATATAAGCGTCATAACTTCTATGGTCACATGACCGTGGAGTTCGCGACCCCCTACAACTCGGTAAAGGACTTGCATCCTTATCGTGTGCGATTTGGGTACGGAGACCTTCATGCGGGCATTCAGACGTTCGAAATGGTGGCTGGCGCGAGGTTCAAAGGCCGTTTATTCGAGAATGCGGTCACGGCCAAGATGGAGACCCATGAACTTGGATACACCGCGCAGGTTGCATGGGTTGACCGGGTGAGTCTTGATAATGTGCTAAGGAAAGTCCTAAGATTGTGTAACAAACGAAGTGGCTCACCTAGATTTATCGGTCGGCCAGGTTCGTGCAAGTAAGCAGGCGAAGCGACACAAGATCTATCCACGCACTGCTATCCAGATCCCGAGACTCGCTCATCCGGCTATGCAGACCATGTCATGGAATAGCCTTGTCGCTGTCTCGGAGGCTATCTTTGATCCCCAGGTGAGAAGGTCTTGACGATAATGACCTGAAGGTAGAAACCTGATGTCCCTGTTTACCGCAGTTTCGCGTTGGCACAACTTTCCCCCGGTTAAGCACAGCTCGCGAGTGCGCATCTATGGACATGTTTTGCATTCAAGAAGATCACGACAAGTGTGCTACGTTGGCGCTGTCGGCTGTGAGGGCGCTGGACGCTGCACTACGGACCAGAACCGACCAACCGCTAAAAGAATGGGAGGTAAGAAATGCTCCTTTGAAATGGTCAAGGCATTAGCCTGAGCTTACTCTCGTCCATAGGATATCGCCATTCTCCTCTGCCGAATTGTTGAGCCCAACACCCCGGCTACTCATGCTCTCCGAACCCCGCCCGACCTTAGTTCCACAGTCACGACTCCAACTCCAGCTCCCTTCACCACTAGTACGGACGTGGCACTCCTGCTCACACCTATCCCATCATCACATCTCTTCGCCAACAACCCATCCTGGAACAGAGTACCAACTTACACGCCTATCCTGCCTACTTTGAGTTTTCCAACTCCACGCATTGCTCCGGGTCTCACCACTTTCGAGTACCTAATTGTCATGGAACGAATCATGGGCGACATGGACTTGGCGCGACAGGAACAACGGACGTGGGAAAATGTAACTACTTTGAGGAGCGGATTGAGTGTCAGTGGGAAGGGGAGAACGAGCGTGACAGACGAGGGAAAGGACGTCATGCTAAGAGCTGGAGATTTCATGGGCGCCAATGCGAAGCAAGGACTGAGGAGAAGCTCCTTGATTCCGACCAAGGAAGAGAAAAAAATCAGAAACGAGAAAGCGGAGGCGTTAAAGGAGACGTTGGAAGACGGGGCCACATCGGTTATCAGACATGTATTTACGAATTTCATTTGATTGATATCCCAGTGAGCGACATCCGAGGATCACCGACGCAGCCAAAGCGGAACCGCAGCGGAAGTCCCGAGTTTGCTTTCAGCCCCGACTCCAGCAGTCGTCCCAGCGGGGACTCCTGGGGATCTCAGACCTTCTGATGTTTTGACAGGCGCGACCGGTGGAACATTACTCAAAAAACTGAGTTTGTGCGTAGGTTTGACTGTGGCGGCTTCGTCATCTGGAGCGGCGGAGACAAGATCTTTGGAAGGCCGCCCCAACGATTCTGCGGATGCTGTCTGCATCCTACGTAGCGTTTCCTCGTACGCTAAAGCGATAAGAGGAGGAGTTGCGTTTCCATCACCCTCTTGCTCGTCAAGCGAACGAGCACTGGCAGGACGACTTCCACTTTCGCTGTCCTCCGGTGCGGTCTCGAAGGGAGAATCTCCAGGGAGTACGGATTCCCGTGGCGACGTTGATGTGGACTCAACCAGACCGCTCTCGTAAGGAATAGCATCGCCACGATGAGTCTCGCCTAGATCCAACTTGCTTTCGGCCTCGACCGGCATCGCAAAGAGATTCGGTTTGTGAATAGTAGATGACCCGACCCTGTCGACTTCTCTTTCGAGCGCGCGAACACCCACTCGTTCCTCATCCCTATGAACATTTTCGTCCTCCGCGTCTGCGTGGGCAACGCTCTCTTCGTCCTCAGACACCATGGAAGCAGGTGCCAGCTCAACTCCCATCCTTCTCAAGAATGCTAGTTCTCGCTTGGTGGGCGCTCCGGACGCGAAATCCTCCTGCTCATCATCTTCATATTCCTCTTCTTCGATACCCTCTGCACCAAGGACCTCATCCTCCGATCCGCCATCGTCGTAGTCGCCATCCGCGGCGAATCCACCTCCGAGACTGGAAGTCTCGTCCTCGTTCTCTGAAGGACTTTCGAACGCGTCGTCATACGCTGCGTCATTGTCCATACTAGTATCGTGAACCTTGCTTTCGGTGACGTCGTCGCTGGTTTCGTGGATGTTCTTTTGCTCATCGTCGTTCGCCTCCGAGAAATGCGGAAGGGGCGACAAACGTGTGGGAGGTGTCGCAATGGTGGGGTAGGCGGCTAAAGCGAGTATATCCTCCGTAAGCCTTTCCTCCTCAATGACAACGTCCGCTTTTTCAGCAGACGCAGTGGGTTCTTCAATTGCTTCATTGGGAGCCTCCATTGGCCGAGCTTGAGCTGGAGAAACGGCTGCATCCGAGTGATAAGCGGATTTATCCTCTGGCTTAAAGGAACGACTGAGCAAAAATGTTGCCCTGTGCCGGTCAGTGGGGAGGCTCGGAATCTACGATTTGAAAGCTCGTCAGAACAATCAAGCTAAGTACTCGTATGTAACGTCATACCGTCTCAGCAATGCCATGCTGACTTGCTAGGGAACTGAGAACCGAAGGCTCTGCCTTAATCTCGAGCTGTTGCTTGTCAGGATGAGACGCAATGCAAGGTCGCAAAAGCAAATCATTCAGCCGTACCTCTTCCACACTTTCCTGCAAGGCGGCGCTTTGAGTTTGTGCTTTGGCCGAAACTACAGCGGCCTCCAGAGCCTATCATGAGAATCGGACCATAAGATAGTTGACATGCTTCCCGCTCCCGCATGCCGAGCCCCTTACCGCAATCTCAGCATCTTTTCTTACGAGCTGCTCATTGAGCTCTCGGATCAGCCTTTCATCTTCATTAGTCTCCGATGTCTTTTTGACAGGCCCCTTCGCAAGATATTGAGATTGTGGGTTGGAAAGCAGACTCCTTATCCGAAAGTTTTCTTCGGCCTGACTCTGCGCGTTGTGAGAGATTGTGGCCATCTTCTTCTTGTCGAGAGCTCTTTCGGCTTTGAGAGCTCGGATCTCCTCGTTCAAGGAAGCCACAAGACGAGGAAAATCACCCTGGGCTTTGGTCATCTGCTGTATAGCTTTATCTTGTCTCTGCTTGACCTAAATTTCCAGGAACGCAGTTAGGAGGGTTTGCCCGAGTAGCCTCGTTCGGGGAGCGAACATACAATTCTGCCAGTTTTTTGATCTTCCGCTAGTTTGGCAAGTTGCAGCTTCTGATCGTCGATGATGGCAACCAGTTTTGCAATAGCATCGAAGTTCGAAGCTCCTGTTAAGTGCGCGGGGTTTACGGCGGATGCACGAGCTCGGAGAGTTGGGCGACGGGTGAGCGGGGAAGGCTGCTCTGGTTTGCGCTTCTTCTTTGCTTCAGAGTTTGCAGTGCGTGTCAGCTTTTATATTCTGTCTTTGGAACTCAACGTTTTCCTTCGATCTTACCGGATGTGATGGCTGTCTTCGGCATGATACCCGTTTGCATTTTGGCAGCCCTCGGAGGATTCGTCGGTTCCAGCATCTTAACGTCAACTTTTCGATTCTGAGCAGATCCTGCAAGAAGCGCTGCCACGTCCGCTTCTGTGCCGCTGGCCCCATATGCCTTGAGCATGTTCTGAGTTGCAATCTTTGACGGTTGAGGTAATGCTGAAGGTTTCTGAGGAGATTTCGACAGGGTGGGCATGCGCAACGTGGCCGAGTGATCCGGTAGCCGAGTGGGTTTGGTCTCGTAAGACAGGTCGGACATCATATCGCTTGAAGAAAGATCGAAAGGGAAGTGTCTTCTGTGGGGGGCCTCGCTTGGCGTCAAGGACGACTCCTAGCAGCAGTGGCAGCTGCTTTTGTGTCCGTCTTCGTCGAGAAGAAGGGTAGACGGAGTCGCGTTTTCGCGTTTTTCGGACATCTGCCATAATTGATTATCGGACATCACATTTTCGCACCTTTCTTTTCCTTTTTGATCGAGTCTGCGTGCTTTCCAACCACTAGTACCATTAGCAGGCCGCAAGACAATGGTTCCTTTACCCCTTTACCGTACGGCCTCTGTGCACGGGCTCCTTTCTCTGAAGCAACCAGGCTGCCGATGCTATCCCGTTCGTCGGGCCCACCGAGGACCGGTCTCCAAGACCTCCGCTACTCGCATACCAACTCCCACTTCGACTACCCCCAAGCACCCAACTACACTGCAAGCATCATCACCACCACCGCCACCTGTACCACCATCATTATCAATTCCAACACCGACAACGTCCTTCCGAACCTCATTTAATTACGATCAGCGCATTTACTGGTATCCACAACACCAAACCCGTGCCCTCAAGCAGCTGCAGAATGGAATACATCAGATCGATATTGTAGTCGAAGTTCGGGACGCAAGGATTCCGTTGACTTCCAGAAATCCTACATTCGAAGATCTGATTGCCAGACGGCCAAGGCTGGTGGTCTATAATAAGGCAGATCTTGCCAATCCCAACATGAAGAAGGTACAATCGGCGAGCCTACTGTTCCGTGCCCGGGAGGAAGAGGACTACAAGTGGCGCGAGGCGTGCCATTTGGGCGTTCATTTTATTTACCACATTCCGTTTCAAAGCCCATCGTTGACGCTTTTCGAAAACAAGGGCGTGACGCGGTGCTCTTTACTCAAGCCGACAAAGGCACCAATGTCAAGAAGATTCTCGAGTGGGCTCTCGAACAACATCGCGCGGCACCTCACCGCTATCCATTTCTCTCCATGGTCATCGTTGGCCTTCCTAACGTCGGCAAGTCTTCTCTCATCAACGCCCTGCGCCGGACGGGGGTCAAGAAGGGAAAAGCATCCGCCGTCGGACCCAGCGCTGGCGTGACGCAAACCATTCAGACCCGGGTGAAGATATACGACGATCCACCCATCTACCTCGTCGACACGCCAGGAATCTTTGATCCCCACATCACACATCCCGTGGACGGGTTGAAGATCGCACTGACGGGCGCCACGAAGGATCGTCTCACCGAGGAGCAGAACGTTGCCGACTACCTCCTTTTCCGTCTCAACACGTCCATGTTGAAGACGAGATACCCGCAGGTGCTCGGCCTTCCGGGACCCACCGACGACATTCGGTCCGTTCTCACCCACATCGCTACCGTCGAAAACTTTACCGAATCTCTTTCTGCACGGACTTCGACTACCACCGCGTCCTCGGATCTCTCGTCCTCCATGGGCGCTTTTGCCCTTGCATTCGACGATGACGACCTTCCTCCCCCTCCTGCCGTTGAGCACGCGCCGCGGATCCCGGGAAGGGCCCCGGCTGAGCTGGATCTTCAGCGAGCGGCCAGGCACATGGTGCAGTTGTTCAGAGAAGGCGCGTTCGGGCCATTGACTTTGGACGACTGCGGGCCGGCGGCAATCGAAAGGTGGTTCGGAGAAAGGGCAGGTGCGGAGCCTGAAATAGGGTCGTTAAGACCGGCACCGCCCAAACATTCGAGATAGACAAATTCAAACGGCGACCGCATCTAATCTATTATCTCACCGACCCCGGATGTGGTCGCTGTTTCCCCCTTATTTTCGATCATTTGCACATTGTACCTTTTGTACTTATAGTAGTCTTTGAGCGTCGCGAAACCTGCGACGCTCTTGAAGACGGAAGTGAAAAGAACCAGATCCGGGTTTTTCAGGTCAACGCCCCATGTCTTGTCCTCCCTGTCCTTTGCATTCGACACGCCCGGAACGCAGGTGAGCACGGTTTCACGCACATCGGAGCTCTTGACGTTCAGGTTATTCCGGAGTTCTGTCACGCATGCGAGCGTTGGTGTTCGCCCAGTTGCGGACGCAAGGGTCGCTGCATGTCGTTCCATCTCTTGTGGAAGGAACGCGTCAATGTGGCTTTTGATGTCGATGAGGTTCGCAGGCATGACGTGGGACATTGGAAGCAGTCGTAAACAGTGGTGTAAACTTTGCTTTATCGCTTCACTTTCAGCTATGGGACAAGTTTCCATGTGTCCTGAAGGGTGAATGGAATGACGCCTTGAGTAATTGCTACACAGGCACATGCTACACAGGTAGGTGATACGCACCGAAAAGCCTGAGAACGAAAGCATCAGACTCGGTATCAACCCGGAACCTGATAAACAGAACGCCGCTGCAAGCAGCGTCCACTGCCTGAAACATTCGATCCGCCTTCTCCTCCTTTTGTCCTGGACCCGTTGCCATCTCCTCTGGTTCTTCATCGCTCTCAGCTTCTGTCGGCTTTGCGCCTGCTTTCCGAGGAGATGCTCCTGTCGCCGATGACTCTCCAATGATGTCCAGATCGACATCCAGAGTTACAGCGGAAGGCCGCATGGTCCACACGGATACATGATTCGGGAACAATATCGCGATGTACTTGTCGAGAAATGTTCTTATCTGGCCCTACAAACTTCCTCGATGAAGATACGGTCGGCTGATGCTTGACATTCTGAGGAGATTCCTTACAAGCGCCCTGGTCTCCGCTCCAACACTGCAAGTAACTATCAGGCCACGAGGACGTTCTGGACCTTCGGCTTTGCAATTATGCAGGAGAGAGGAGTGCTTCCTCAGAAACCTAACCGGAATGACGTTCGGAATAAGGACACCGAATCGAAGAAATGTACCTTGGAGGTTCTTACCGGTTCTTGAATTTCCCTCTGTGAATCGGAATGGTACCGGTCCCTTTTCCTTTGCTCTTCTGCTTCTTGCCGGGACGGGCTGCCTCCGAGGCAGCATCTTCAGCAGATCGTTTGCTGGTGTCGTTGTCCATTCTGCTGCCCTTGGACAGCTGCAAGTGGAGATTCCCAGGGACATGCATGGAGGGAGTGGCGCAGCTGGCGCAAGTATACAGTTCCTGGGGCTTCGCCCAGCCTTTATTCTGCGACTCGTCGCACATACAACTTCCGCATCCTTTCAGCTCGCCCACAGGTATCCTTAGGAGGGGCTTTTGGGGGAAGAGGTATTCGGACAGGGTGGCGGTTGATAGAAGTTGACAGCTCCTCGACCGAGCAGTGAGTGAGCCACACTGAAATCAAACCGACGTCTACCACTACTCCTTTGACCTTCTTTCCTGCCTCAACTCAATGCTAATGTAGAAGGGCAGGGATGTCATTCTTGTCAGACTGCTCTATTCAAAGGCGGCGTCCTCCGGCATAGAACATGGTAGTGATGTATCTCGGGGATGGTCTTCCTGTGCGGAGGGTTTTCCCACCATATCCTATCGTGTCCCGGGAGCTTGTCATCTAGCGCCTGCTCAATTTCTTCGGTGCGCATTTCTTGTTTTGTCCATAATACGTAGTGAAGGATCTCGTTTGCGGGAGTCAGATGATAAGGGAACGAGTTGATGCGCAGTACGGTCGTGGTGATGGGGCTGTTAGCGATCGGTGGGATCGCTGAAAGCAGGCCAGTTGCTGGATCCGAAACAGCCGAGAAACCAAAGATCTCTATCTTCAGCTGATCTGCCGCCGGATGTTAGTACCCTACCGGAGCGCTGCGCAACGATTGTTCTGACCAGCGGCAGTTTGGTAGGTGGCCATGACACTTTCCTTCCACTCAATGTAACCTATCATAATATGGGTTTGGAAACCAGGGCGAAAACGTTGCCGGGCGTTGCAATCGCCTACCGTCAAGGACCTCATGAGTTCGACAAAAGGCTTCCCAATCTTTGGCTTGTACAGCAGCTACTGCCTTGAGAAGGAAAATAGATTAGGAGAGAGAAAGGGCAGGAGCGCAACAACCTGCACTGACGAACCTGTTCCCAATCCAAGGGATCCTTGACAGGTGCATAGCTAAATGGACTGAAGGGGACGCTTTCTCCAGACATCCCGTGGGGCCAAGCGGGGTTGAGGAGCGGCTTGCGAGCTGGATTCCCGAAGTCGTCGAAGGGAAAGGCGACCGCTGCACAGCCACTTTCTTATCGTCCGCTTCGGACAGCGATGATCCTCATTGAGAGGTGGCGCAAGGCTTCATGAACCGTCCCTCACTCGACTGAAAGCGCAGTTGCTGCTGTGCTAAAGTTGTGGCCCGAAGAACCGACTCGATTTTCCTATAAAAGGCGGGTGCATTCTCGATCCCCTCTTGTTCCGGCATACTTACCTGGTCGGGGTTACCGGTGATCAGCAAGGCCGGGCCAGCGTGACTTTAGGACATCGCACAACCGTTCCTGGGGTCGCGCTCTCCTCTTCCTTCGGGAGGAGCGAGACGGCGTCATTTTTGCTCTCCCCAATTTGGGTCTTTTATCAAATTCAAGGATGAAATGGGGCTACCGTATGCATGAGGGGTGGGGG
>JADGJA010000718.1:0-11847 GCA_027596035.1 Thoreauomyces humboldtii | reverse complement strand
ATTCTTTATCGCCTCAATCAGAAACAATACGAAAAGATCGCACCGGAGGTTCGATGCCATCTCTCGGAGAAAGCGTTAGTGCTGTTTCTCAAGAATCTCTACTACAAAAAAGGGTACTTTCTCGGCAGAGATCGCCTTTTTTTTGTACTCAGACAACAGCACTCCAACATTTCGAGAAGACAGGTGCAAACATGGCTCAATGCCCAAACCATACATCAGAAATTCACGCGTGTTCCACACCATACAAGCGTATCAACTATAGTAGCGCTAAAACACGGATCCTTTCAAGCAGACACCTTAGCGATGGATCAAGAAAGTTATCGGGGATTTACAGCCATATACTCCATGATTGACCAATTCTCACGCAAAATCTATGGCAAAGCGATTAAGACCAAATCGGCTGCCGAATGTACAAGAGCACAAGAGAAATTATCCCTGAAAATCCTGGAATGAAACTCACTCGAATACAAAGCGATCAGGGTTCAGAATTTATGAACATCTTTGATGACTATCTAAAGGAGATACATGTTGTTCACACCTTGCCAAGACCCGGCAATCCGTTCCAAAATGGTCAGATCGAGCGAAGTAACTTTGCTGTCTGCTCTCAATGTGTCAGGTATATCGAGACAAGCGGCGATAAAAACTGGCCAGGAAATCTTCAACGCCTTATCGACGTGTTGAATTCGACTATCAATTCGATAACCAAGAAAAGTCCCGACCAACTCGAAGACGCTGCCCCAGATTCTTCGATACACCAAGAGGCTGGGGATGCAATCGTGAAAAGAAGTCAGAAGTCAGTCAATTTTAGAGGTGCTTCCGAATTAGAGGTCGGCGATAATGTTCGAAAAGCACTTAGAACAAAGGTCGGCCATTCTGCCCTCACAAAAGCAAGCAGAATTGGTTATTTCGATACTACACAGAGTTTCACAGTCGAAAAAGTCGTGCGTTCAAGACATCCCAATCAGTTACCTTCGTACAAACTGGAAGACAAGAATGGTACAGTCGAACCCGGTTTATGGGCGAGATCTCAACTTTTGCTTATCCCGCGATTTTCCGAAAATGCACCCGAGGATCCACCCGAAGACGACGAACCCATTCCCCAATCCGCTCCAGAATCCGCTCCACAGGTTCAACAGCCGCTTGACAACAATCGTCGCACTCGATCAACAGGTCAAGAAGATTATGAGGTCTCTTATATCAGCGATAAACGTCGTGTTAAAAGGGGTAAGAAATTCATTGTACAGTACAAGGTCCATTATGAGGGATATGGAGACGATGATTCTCAAACGACTTGGGAACCGCTTTCTAACTTAGGAAATGCTAAAAAAGCGGTTAAGGAATATGAGGATAGTGTTCGAAACCGCTGAGTTGCGGCTCTCTACATATCGCAGAAATCCACCAATTTCCTCTGTTTTCCCTTCACATTCTCCAGAAGGAGCAATCAAGGAATACCACGTTCTCCACGGCTGTAAAAAGGTAGTTAGTCTTAAGATACTTGCTACTTTACAGCCGTGGAGAACAAGAGGTGCGAATTGAAAAAGATGATAAAAAATTGGTATACGCCTCGATTCCACCTCCCAGACACATTTGAAACGAACAGTCATTTTTATTATCTAAACCCCCAAACAAAGGACTTGGGAAAACTAACTAAAAAAATCAATTAAACAATCAATCGCATTCCATAATATTGAATTGGGAAAAGACGTGCAAGTCTTCTGCAATATTCTCTAGCATTTTACCTTCAGTTGTCCATGTGTATCTGGCCGCTTTTGTAGGATGTTTGTAGTCTTTCCAGACCACCGCGTCTCCAAAGTATGCATTGAGCATCTTGGCGTAAAGATCCATTCGAAACGTTGTCGGCCGTTTCAAAAATTTGAATGCCATAGCAATTTCGGAGAACGGTGTGTGGCAAACATGCCTTGCCGAAATCGAGTCCTTTAATCCTAATCCATTGTCTTTGTAAAATTGATGAATGACAGTTGCCGCTGCAGCATCTTTATAGACCTTTTCTCCCTTTTCCATTTTGCCAAAGTGACACACGCCAAAAACTGTGTCCCGTTGACTGTTCCAATACTGCTCTATCGCTTCGGGCAAGACACTCGGTTTAAACATGTTCGTAAATCTGTACTTTTGCAACTGCAAGATGTCATCCACACTTGCCGTGAACGATTCAAGGAGTTCTTCGATATACCTTGCTGTGGCATGGTCAATCACCTCGATATTCTTCCAGACGAACATGTTCAAGTCGCTGCTAAACGAGTCAGAAATGAGCGTTCTTTCCTCATCGCTCAGGGAAAAAACCCCGCCTGTGTCCAAGCGAATGTTGCATATCTTGCAGTACATTGCAAAAATGTCGGAAGCGGATTTAGCGTCGTTGTCTGCCATGCGTTCTGCCTCCATGATCTTGTTAAGATTGCGAAAGACTGAAGAAGACGAAACAAAGCAAAACGCTTCCAATTTTGATTGAGCGTGAGGTTTGGAGAACTGCACCCAAATTTCGTTTGATAACGGGTTTCGTACACGGGCAAGAAGTTGGAAAAGATCACGATAGCCAATAATCGAGGGGTTGCAAATCCCAAACACCCTGTCAAACGGAATCATGTCCTTTTTGCAGTCATAATTAACACCAATCGCCAAAGCAGCGTTTCCTACTACAACTCGAACTTTGGCATCGCCCCACACCTCGTTTATTCTTTCAAGAGCCTCTTTTTCCTTTTTGCGTCCAGCATGATATCCAATAATTTCCACACCCTTTGTCCAATTGTACTTTTCTGCCAATGTCGAAACCAGGTTTTCCACACCGTCAAACGACTTGTTTGTTTTTTTAAAGTTCTTGGCTCCACAAGCGATAAAAGTCCTCTCGCCATTATCGAGACTTTCAAAGATCTTAGCGTACATGTCTTCAGTTTTTTCGACAAACTTTATGACTCGCTCAGGCGGAGGAACGTTTGAGCCGATAATAAAAACTTCCTCACCTCGATCTTTGATAAGGCCGGTTGTACCACAAGTGAGAAAACCATCCATCCATATGACCTTTGTAGCCCCGTCGAGGAGTTTGTTAAAGCCCCTCCAATCAAGATGAGGGTTCTTCATCGTTGCAGCATCACCAGCAAAACTTTTGAGAAGAGTTTCGCATTCGTCAATTATCACAAGGTCATATTGACCTTTAACGAGTTTCAACGACTGAATGGAGCAAGCAAAGAATTGATAATGCACGGGCTTGGTTTTCTCGGCTTGGGTTAACTTTGTGTAGAACTTCATATCAATATTTGCCCTGTCCATTCGGCCGTTTTGCTCGTTTGTCAACGCGATTCAACATGTCAACCAAAGGATCCGTATCGTTGGACTTTCTTTGATTTGTTGCACAATGTATTCCACTACGCTTTGACTCTTTGCGCCACCAAGAGGGACGTGCAGAACGCAATGCTTAACAGATTTACTGAGTAGAATGTCTTCGCCCTTTAACCAGCGGCGATCAATTTTATGGTCAAAGTGTCGATTTACAGCGGCATCCATTACGCGAAAAGGTGCCGATTTGAGAATGTCTTTGTTGTACACCGCCATGATGCATTCTTTCAGGAACTTTTCCGACTTGGGGAACTCTTCCTCCTTGACTCGCTCGAAAAAGGCCTTGTATCTTTCAAAGCGAGTCTGCGAATAGTCCTTTTGCTTGCACCATTCCCAGAACTCTTCGAACGAGATTCCCACCGTCTTGCACCACCGAGCCACCTCGCAATTTAGCCAGTTTGACAGTTGGAAAATGTCACCACGTTTCGGACAAGGCATGAACGACAACAATTGAGACGGATTTGCTCGATAAATGTCCAAACCCACCGGGGGTTCAAGGTTCATCCTGGGAATGTCGCCGATATCGATGAGTTTGAGTTTTTTCAACTTTGGATCGCCTTTTGACACACGTTTGCGTTTGTTGCCGGGATTGTGCAAAATGTACTGTTCCAAACCGTCAACTTTATCTAAATGCACACTTTGGCTGGAAACATTCTGCATTACGGTGTGATCAACAAGTTCCTTGGAGCCTTCCAGGATTTTTTGAACGCGACCATCGCCTTTAGATTGATTGACAAACTTTAACAATCCATTCTTCCTGTAGATGAGTGGATCGAAACCCATCGCTTTGTTCTGTTCAGCACAGCAAAATGCTTTGATGGGAACAAACTCTTCGATCGTGTTAACATGGTAGTTGCCAGCAATAAGATGATACGAAAACTTGATTTTTCGTTTGTCAATGTACTTTCGACTTCCGGAGATGTTCATTTCGACACCCGGTAACAGATTCTGTATCTCGGTCTTTACTTTTTGCAATGGATCGTCTTCGCGCGACCCGGTTAGGTCGATATCAAAGCAGATCTTCATAGGGCGACTTTCATTATCACCCGGCAGAATTTCGTAGAGTTGCTTATCGGTTTCCAGCAGTTCCGGGAGTTTATCGTTTTCTACCTTTGCGTAATAGGAACATGTTTTCATTACGGCCTTTGTGCGATTCTCGTACTTCACACTGTAGGCAATGACCGTCTCATTCTCTCCACATGTCTGGAGCATTGCTGCCAGAATGCCGGCTCCTTTGCTTCGGTTGGTGTAAAAGTCAAGTCCGAATTTCACTGTTTTTACGAATTTCAGTTTGTCCATTTATTGTTTGGTTTACTTACTGTTCTTTAGGATTTTTATCCTTAAATGAACGTTTGGGGTCTACATCGACTAATCAGCACTATTCCGGTAGGTTGCATAGAGTGACGTACGGAGGCATATACCAATTTTTTTTCATCTTTTTCAATTCGCACCTCTTGTTCTCCACGGCTGTAAAATAGCAAGTATCTTAAGAGTATCTCCTTTTTACAGCCGTGGAGAACGTGGTATTTCTCACTTAGAAATCGGCAGATTGACACGGAACAATGGAGGCAAAGAGTTCTGAAAACCGGTCTTAAATTTTTATGTAGACCCCGCGTTTATTCAGGTAAAAATGAATTGCCGCCAAAATGGAAAAGATGGACGAATTCTACGAAAAACATGGCATAGACGGCGAATCGGTTAGCAGGGAACTCTGGAAAAAAGAGGTAATGGACAAAATCCTGGAAAAGTTTGATAAAGGCCTTTTGACTTACAAAGGAAAAGGTGGAGTGGAGACAAAGGTGACTTCGGGTAAACAAGCCTATGCAATGGCTATTGCGATAAGCGAAAAGAGTTGGAAGCGAAAGAATGTTCAAGAAGCTCACAAGCCGCTCATTTTCAGAAAGTAGACTCTAGTCAGAATCGGGCTTTAGTTTAAAACCAACAGGAACCGCAATGTGGTCGAGGTGACATTGCAAGCAGCGGAAGTGCATTTTGACAATGGGAATGGGAGTAGCGCATGTTTTACAAGGTCTAGTGCCTTGGGGTGCAATGGGTTTGCCAGAGGTTGTTGTGTTAGGGTAGTAAGGACGCATTGTTTCTCGGGGCATCTTTTTGATCAAGACTTATTCTTTTTTTAAATACAAGATTTTCATAGACTATCAAACCAAAAATTTATCGAACACTTCATCAAGCGCCGCATCGGAATATGGCTCCTCTTCATCGAGCGCCGCATCGGAATATGGCTCCTCTTCAACCGGCTTGTCTTCCTTTAAAGTCATCAGCGGTTCCTGACCTTGAGTTTTCACCTTTTTGGGTGGCTGGGACTCCTCGTCCGCAGCGCATTCTGCGCAGCACACATCTCCGTGTTTTCGCTTTCTCGCACAGTTGCGGTATCTGACGTTGGGCCATCCGCGAACCGCCTTTTTGTTGCGCGTGAGTTGATGCCGGACACATGGATTTGGAAAATTCTGGTCCATGAACGCAAAGATTTCTTTTTCGTAATACTTCAAGTTCGGCTTTTGCTTGGCCGCGCAGAACTCGGCAATTTTTTTGCGAAGATCGTCCCTCGTTACGTAACTGTCCAGATCTTTGGGACCTTCGAACATGGTGGATGTGAATGAGTGCACGACGTCATTGCTTTGACGAAACGCCGCATGAGCCGAACTGATGATAGCAGGCGGATGGCGCGCTCCGAGGAGTTGATATTCTGGTGAATTAACGGTTTTGACAAGTAGCGCCCCGAAAGTTGAGGTATGTTTGAGAAGTTCGATTCCGTATCCGGTGATGAGACACTTTTGATCCTCTGCTTTTGGCTTATCGACGAATGTAACGTTGAACGGGATCACTACGACACGATCCCAAAACCCTGCAGTGTTGTCGAGAACAGTAGGGAGAGTGTTTGCTGTGTTGTACACGTAACCCACGGGTTGGTACTCCCGCTGTTTGCCGTAATTTTGGCGTCCGGAAGTCTTGTCGCCACCGGAAATCTCTTTCAGCCTCCCCGTGTCGAGAACTGGCGGTGCGGAACTGTTCTGTTTGCCTTTCGGCTGAAGTTCCGTAATGCAGAGCGCGCGACGAGTAGACGCGTGGTGGAGCGCCTCGTTTGATTTGGAGGCACATTGTCCGTCCTTAAGAATTCCTGAAGGACTGGTAATCGCAAAGTCGCCTAGGGCCGCCTTGAAGAGATCCAGTAATTTACTTTTGCCGTTCCTCCCTTTGCCATAAAGTATATAGAATTGTTCCTGTGATGTGGTTCCGAGTAAGGCTGACGCAAGAACCCGGAGAATGTAATTTTTGAGTTCGTCGTTTCGATCGGTGATATCGTCCAAAAATTTATCAATCGCATCTCGTGACTCTTGCGGGTGCTTTTCGTAGTCGATATAATCGTACTTTGTCGAATAAGTGAAACGATCGGTGTGTTTTGTTTTCACCAGGTCTTTTAGACGGAAATCGTAGATTCCATTTTCGAACCGTACTTGAAAAGGCGTGAGGTTCCATTCGTCGATATTCGTTTTCGGGAGTATAGCGAAGAGTGCAGTGACCATCCTAGCCTGGTAAGCCATTTTCCCGCAATTGTTGACCAAGTTGCGCGCCCGTCGTGCCAATTCGAATTCTTCATCGTCGCTACTTTCGGAGGCTTCCTGGTAGTATTCTTGTAAAGCCCGAAAAGCATCACCCGCCGCTTTGAAATACGGTTTCATAGCGCGCGAAGCGTCAAGGGCCTGCCAGGCTTTGTCCTGGAAGGTCAGCCAAGGGGCGGACTTCTTGTCGGTCACCATGACTTTTCCATCGCAGTCGAATTTGAGGATTTCAGCCATGGCATCATCTGTTACAACAGGTTCTGCCAGGAGACCGCTGAACTTGAGGTCCTCGGTCTGAGTGACGTCGATCGTGGCTTCTTTGTGCGAGTTTTTGACCATTTTGGAGTTGTTGAAGTAAAGTGAAGGAAAGAGAATGTGTGCGTGTTTTTGAGAGTGAAGTGAAATGCAGGAATAGGGTGGGGAACAACTCTGGGGGTATCCATGACGTGCTCTATATATACACATTCCTCAATCTATATATACGCATGGGCGGTGTTTCACCGACTCCCTTTTCACATGACGGAAAAAGGTTGTTGGGATTTACAGGGTCTACGTGGTCGTCTCCATTCCCCCGACGTTTGAATCCGAAAGGCTACTCGAGGAGTTCCGGAAAATGTTGAATTAAAAAGACGATTCGACCAATTCTCGAAAAAATGTTGAACTAGAAAGACGATTTGACAATTCCCGAAAAACTGTTGAACTAGAAAGACGATTTGACAATTCCCGAAAAAATGTTGAACTGGAAAGACGATTTGACAATTCCCGAAAAAATGTTGAACCGGATTCCCGAAAAAATGTTGAACCAAAAAGACGATTTGACAATTCCCGAAAAAATGTTGAGCTAAAAAGACGATTTGACGATCGTCTTTTTTCATGAACATTTTCCTGGCTTTTTTCAAATCGTCTTTTTAGTTCAACATTTTTTGTGAGTTGTTGAGGTGCAAAGTCGTGAGGTGCAAAATCGTGAGGCACCTGACATCACTGTGAACGCTTATCGTTAAGGTGAACGCTTATCGTTAAGGTGAACGATTACCGTTAAGAAATTAAATTCTTCTATAAGAGTAAGAACAGGGCACCCAACTCTGCACGTCAACCAAGAATGAGTTTACTGAAACGAACCGATCTGGCCTTTTATTTGAACAAAACTTCACAGACTTATAAGCGAGACTGTGGAGCGCTTGAAAAATATCACGATCTCGGGATATTCAGTTTGGAAACGCTTGCAAACATCGATCAAATCAAAACGATTCTGAACAAAGGCAAAGCCTCGAAGCGAACTCCAAATGGTATCTCTGACAGTACGATGGCAGACTGTCTTGGAAAGATTTCACGTGTTCTAATGAATGCAAAGTTTGAAAAGTGTGGAATGACCGCAGCCGATCACGAAGCAATAACGAAGGCACTTAATATCGAAGCCCGCCGTTTGAAAGGTTTGTACGAAAGAAAACGAAAGGCCGGGGAGGGCCAGGTCATTGACGATTTTGCAAGTGTAAGGGACAGGATGCAGACGTACTTTGCTACTTTGAACAGAGTGTACGATATGAGCGATCCTACCCCTTACGACATCGAGCAATTGCAGATCGGAATCATTGGCATGTTCACGACTCACTTTTACAATGTTCGAGCCAATTTCATGACTTTGAAGATCTTCGACCGGGCCGATGTGGATTGGAAAAACGATAATGTTTTCATCTTTGACAAACGCGAACCGGGGAACGCATCAATCCTGTGGAATTCCACGAAAGTCGCTCGCATCGAAACGAGTAAAAGGAATGCGATCAAGGCGCGAGGCGGAATCGAGAAGAAGCCCAAAGAGAATGCATTTTTGCAACACCTTTGCGACCCGCCGTTTGAAGAGATTACCGATGTGAATCCCAGGGAAATTGCAGAGATTCTCATTCGATTTATCACACGTTTTCGATTAACTGGAAACATGATATTCCTCGACCGCAAGGGCAAAACTTATCTGGAGGACAACTTTCGTAGCAAGATCGAAGCAGCCCATGAACTGGCTGGCAAAAAGTACGGTATCGCCATGATCCGACCAAGTTATATCACACACTTGAGAAAAAACAACTTGTCGCGGGCTGCAAGTAAATTTCTGGCGGATCAGTGTCATCATTCTGAGGAAGAGAACTTGGATTATTGTCGAGATGCGAAGCAGCAGAAAACAGTTTGAAACAATGTATGTTAGTTAGAGTTTGAATGAGAATGTTCGTATATGAGTTCCTCTGCCTGTGAGGAAGAAGAAAGCGGCGGTGTGAGAATGTTCGTATGTTGAATGTGGCGGGGTTTAGAGGGGATGTGAAAGTGATAGTAAAAGGGGTGTATGGAGGGAAGTGCGGAGGCATATACCAATTTTTCATCATCATTTTCAATACGCACCTCTTGTTCTCCACGGCTGTAAAATAGCAAGTATCTTAAGAGTATCTCCTTTTTACAGCAGTGGAGAACGTGGTATTTGTTGGCGGGGGTAGATCATCCTACCCGTTGTCTCACCTGCGCCTGTGTCCGGCGTACCCGGACACACATAGCAGGAGCACAGCCACTCCTTAGATAGGCTCCTTCCCCCTCGGCTCTCTCCCCCTTAGTCGAGTAAGCTTCACCAACATATACATTCGTCTATCAGTTCCCACAGCTGCGCCGTCCTGCTAACAGAAGACGGATGAACAACTTTCCTTGTCCTTCGACAGATGTGTCGCTTGTCATGCATGCCGAAATGGCCGTAGTCAGACACTTCATCGAGAACTTCCCGAAGGAAAAACGTATCATCCTTTCTGTGTCGAAGCGATCATGCTACGGATGTGCGCAAGCAAAGGCCGCACTCCAGGACAGCCTCCGGTTCAACCTAGTCTCGGCCATCAACTGGCGGTGGCGCTCGACTCGCAGGCGGGCGGCTCTCTCCGCCGCCCAGACACCCCGCGCAAGGTCACGATTTTGACGAAGCTCATAATAACTCCCGCGGTCAATACGGGCATGCAAGGGGGGCGGATATTACTTGTGCACACGCCACGACGGTTGCTGGAAAACCCTAACCCCAGGTGGGCCACCTGGAGCCTCTCGTTGCGCAGCAGTTGCCCGTCCTCTGCGCGCAATTCCGTAGGCCATCATCGTCCCTCGCATTGGGAATCTGACAATCAAGTTCCGCCCGAGGTCAGCATGCCCGTATTCGACCGCGGAAGTTACTATGAGCTTCGTCACAATCGTGACCTTGCGCGGGGTGCCTGGGCGGCGGAGAGGGCCGCCCGCCTGCGAGTCGAGCGCCACGCCGAAACGGTTCGCCGGACCCGCCAGTTGGAGGCCGAGACCAGGATGAACCTGGCCACCGCTAGCGCCATCAGGGCCCGCAGGCTCAAGATTGAAGCCCGTACACACGAAATCCGGGCGGAGATGCAGCACTCAGGAAACCGTCGGCACTCCGAGAAGCGTCGCGACAGTCGCCGCTCCCGCAGCCCACTGCCCAGCCGATCCCAAAGGCGTTCCCGCCGGGGTTCTCGGCCTCGCTCGGCGCCAAGCCGAGGCAAGGAGGTTCGGCTCCACTCCGGGGACTCCGAGCGACCCGATGAGCGCTGGCCCGATGACGCTGATGAAAGCACTCGGCGCAGACCTCGTAGCCATGAAGTCCGCTCTGGTGTCTCCAAGAGACCCCGGAGTGGAACTCCGGGCGAAAGGGAGCGACAGCGCGATGACCAGGACGACAGCATCGGAGCCTGCTCCGCCAAACATCACCCTCGCGATCGTACCCGCAGACGTGACTCTAGCCATGCTCATGTTGGCTCGCGCTCTCACCGCTTCGACGAAGCTCGTGGCGGTGAGAGTCTGCATGAGGAACATAGAGCCGGCTCTCAACGGCTACACCCGCGATCAACGTAAAAAGAAGGAGCGGGCATCTGCCTTTTAAAGAAAGGGAATGCTTCAACAGCCCCGGTTAGAACCGCCGCGGACGGTTTCGTATTCTTGCCTCTCTAAGGGCAAAGAACAATCGCAACGATGGTCGAAGCCAGCGAACCCCACACGCATCCTTGAGATGATGCATCTGCCATCGTGGTCGCTGCGCGCCCGTCAAAGAGGCTTTGCGGAAAGGACATGCTTCGGGACTTTTGCGAGTGCTGTTGCGGCACCTTTGTGGCGGCTTTCTATGCTCATGCATGAGCTTCACCACTTCAATTTCCAGCATGGAAAGGAGTGCGGATGAATCAATTTCCTCATTTTTCTCCATACTTGTCTGTCGGTTGAAATCGTTATAATCCAATTTCGCTCCAGCATTCGTGCTTGACTGAAGTGTAAATAGCCGAAATGACCGAACGTGCTCATGCTTGCTTCGAAATCATTATCGAAATATTGTAACCTTGTTCACAGTAGCCCCGAGTACCTTACGGTACGGTATGCCTCGTTCGCTGTCGAGACGGTGGGGACGTTTGCAGGGGCGTTTGCAAGACCTGGGCAACGGGTCGGTCTCAAAACGCAGTCCTAGATGCCGCACGCTTTTAATCGCACGGCTCGTTGTAGCTTCTCAAACTGGACCGCAATGTGACCGGTATGTTCGCAGACTTTGCCACGACGCAGCAACTGGAGGATTCCGTATGGGTTCCACGATGATGCTCCCGCGATTTAACATTCCACAATAGCGCCATAGCGCCCGGCGCCCTTCCATCAAAACCCCTTTGCGATTCTCACGGCTCACTCGATCTTTTCACTTGCGTGTTGATATCAGTGAGCCCGCACAAAGTCTTCGAGGACGTCCTTCGGTGGGGACGATGTTGTTGGCTTCGAGAAACCGGAGAGCAACGTGCGAGTACGTCTTCGACTAGGCTTACCTGGAGACCGCAACGGGTCTCGTGTGGCGTGTGTGAAGACCTAGCATTCGACGGGGAGAGTGGGAGAATGGGAGTGATGCGGGGTTGGCACAGGTTGGGGG
>JADGJA010000717.1:0-11881 GCA_027596035.1 Thoreauomyces humboldtii | reverse complement strand
CCCGCATCCCTCCCGCCCATCGGGACCGGCAGCGGTCAGCCCGACGACAACCGTACCACCCACCAGACCCACTTTGCTCGACCTCGCGTGGACGAAGGGACCGTGCACGGGCGATACGCCCAACCGCATCCTACGGCAGCCATCAAGCCGCTCCTCTTCCCGACCCGTACGAGCCACGTTACCGCCGCCCAGACGTACGGGACCACCGCTGGAGACTTCTTCTCGGATCGGAAGGGGATCTGGGAGACGGGTGGAAGAGTCCTAGCTCAGGGGAAAACTGACAGTGCGGCGGTCTTTCCTGTGCAGGGGTTCCCGGTGGAGGGTTTGCTGAGAGCATGAAATTAGGATAGTGGGCAAAACACTTGTCCCTGTGGGCGCATCTTTCACAAATAATGAAACGATGTTGAAACGAACAAGGCGGAGACAGTATGGAGGACGCCAAGGCAGTATTTGAGAATCTGAAGAGCGCCAAGAATCTGACAAACGCTGGATCGTATCAGGCATCTGATAGCGACCGGCGTTGACGTAAGAAACGAGCAAGTATATGAGAAACATCTCCTCTAGTCGTCTTTACCTGTTCGTGTCAGACAAATCAAGTGCCCAGTGTCGACGGCGACCGCGCTCCTTGTTCACCCGAGGTGCCGTCATCTTCCTTCCCCTCATCCAGCCTGGCCACTTTGACCGTATCCACGTTGGCGGTCGCGATGACCGGCGTCGCGCCCGCTCTCGACGACTTTCGCCTTCCTCCCCGCTCCCCTCCATCGTCCTCGTCCATGTCGGCCAGAAAGTTCTTGATGTCGACGTCCACGTCCCTCCCCTGCAGCTTGCTGTACACGTCGTGCACGCTCCTCGGGTCTCCTATCAGTCTCACCTCGACGGGAGGATGGGGACCGATGAGACCCATCTGGAGTGCCGTCTCCTGGAGGACGACGGTGGCCTCCTTGACCATGGGCAGGGAGAGGTAGACGGCGGCGATGCCGCCCGTGAAGAGGCAAGGGAGGAGGAGGGAACGTTCCGACATGCCCAGGTAGGCCAGCTGACCGAGGATGCCACCGAGAAAGTAGCAGACGAGGAGCGGACAGTGGACCTTGAGTCTCCAGAGTTCGGCCTGGGTGTCGGCTCGACAGGCCTGGCCGAGGATGTTGCCGATGTCGGTGATGATGCCGGTCATGTGGGTGGTGCGAACCACGGCACCCGAGTAGCTGGTCGCCAGGGCGTTCTGGAGTCCGCAGGCAAAGGCGGCGCACCATTCTCCGAGGATGAGCTCCTTACGGAGAAACACGAAACTGCCGAAAAGCATGGCGGCCTCCAGGATGAGGGCGTAACCGTAGGCTCGACCGAGTCGAAACTTGTTGTCTCCGACCATGAAGCCCGCTATGAAGGCTCCGAACATGTATGTCGCAATGATGGAGGAGACTAGAGCGAGGGTCGTCAGGTCGGCATTCAGGAGAGCGATGGCGGTCTTGGAGACGTTGCCGGTGTGGTGAGAGACCGTCACGCTGAAGACTCCGGCGAGCGTAACGACATTGATGAATCCTGCGTTGACTGCGAGGGCGGATCCACCGATCACTATGGTGTAAAACTCGCGATCGGCGAAGTTATTCATGCTGGGCGTTGTCGATAACCGACGGGCTGCTCAGTCGGAGTGTGAAAACGGTCTGGCCTCGACAGGATCAAGATCAGGAAGGGTTACTTCGGTCACACGCTTTCATCCAGCTCCTGCATGCACTCACCTTGGTGTTTGACCCGGGAAGTGCCTGCTAGAAGCCAAGGCTGATGATGGCGAAGTCGGCATATCTACGCAGCATCTGTCAGTTTATGCTCAGCTTAGATAAGCGAGATCCGAAGCGCTATCGACTTCTTCGGAAGGGGACTGCGGCCCTGTTCAAGTACAGTCATGACAATCCTTACTTTCATCGTCTTGGGTTATCTGATGGTATGGTATCATAACACATTGCACATGTGTGTTCGCTGCGCTCACGAATGGGCCAGTTACAAAGACAAGAGCCAGAAGTCACAGGAAACTGAAGCATGGAGGCATGACAGTCGAGGCGTCAAGCGAAACCGACCATGAGACATGTTTGACGAGTCTCGTCGACGGGACAGATCCCAGTCACAATTTCTCGTACTTCACGATAGCCGATTGTCCACCGATCCTGGTAGTCGCTGGTACGCATGTCCGCCTCGAGTCCCCAGAGCGAGCAGCAGGAAGGAAGACCAAGCGGTCGGGACTGGTAACGGGTAGTGCCGGACCTCAGTACCACCGGTTCTGATTCTGCGGCTTTGATTCCGCGAGTGCGCAGCAAACCGAAGAGAAAGTCCCTTGAAACCTTGATTTGACCATTTCGGTCTCGTGCTAAATTCTTCCCCTTTCTTTTCCTTCAGCTTTTTTCCTCGCTCTTCCCCGTTCGTTCGTCCGAAACCAACCTCGCAAATTCGCTCCACGCCGACCAGGTCTGTCTCGCGCTCCAGTCACAGTAGAATCCCTGCAGCAGTTCCTTCACCCCTCAGTAGTGCTGTATCCTTCCGCAGCACCAGCTCAACAAAGTCCAGCCACTCCGCCGCCGTCCCCCTCCCCCCTTCGCCGTCGTTACGCTTCAGTTCTAGCTTCTCGCGTATCTACACAAAAAACGGCGTGAACGCATCAATGTCCAGCGTTACAGTCCCGCTTCAAACGTCCGCGACAGAGGCTGACAAGCTTCAAGCAAACGCCTTCTTTGCTCCTCACGTCGCTGCTCCGCACGCTCCCGCACACCAAACTTCCGCACCCGCCGCAGAGTCTTTCGATATCGAAGAAGAGGACGTTCATAACGAGGATGACACAGAGTCTCTCATGTCGGACGTCTCCGACGTTTCGGATCTGGACGGACGCCAGGACAAGCTCACCAGCTTCCTGCGGGCCAGCGGCATCCCGGTCTCTTCCGCCGTTGTCAGCCCGTGAGTTTCGTGTCGGTTTTCGATATCTTTTATCAAGCTCATCTTTTCTCATCTTCCTTCACTTAGTCATCGGAAAGCCCTCGAACTCCAAACGGCAGTCTTGACCTGCCTGATGGACCTTCTGCCTGAAGAGTGGTCCTGCGTGCGGGACGCCTCGCAACTGCACCTGGAGCGCGTCTCAGGCGCCATGACGAATTGCATCTACTTTGTCACTGGACCAGCAGGCACTCACAAGGTCCTTCTTCGAATCTACGGATCAGGGGCGGACCAGTTCATCAAGCGCGATCGCGAGATGTTCTGGTTGTGCAAGATGAGCGAACACGGCGTGGCCCCGAAACTCCTTGGCGCGTTCGCTAACGGCCGGTTCGAAGAATACCTCGACAGTTCAACGTTGGGAAAGGACGATCTTCGCGATCCCGACACTTCCCGAAAGATCGCCGTCCAGCTCTACAAGCTCCACCAGCTCATCCACTCTAGCGACGACGCGGAGGAGGTCGAGTCCACCACGTCCTCCGATCTATGGAACAAACTTCGAAGATGGCAAAAGATGGCACTCAAGTCCGTCTCGATCATGAAGAAGATCCAACCGGAGCGGTACGCGGACATGCGCAGGGTCGTCGACATCAAGACGATCCGAGCCGAGATCGACGAGGTCGAGTCCAACCTCCACGACATGGCCAGCCCACTCGTCTTTGCGCACAACGACGCTCAGTACGGAAACGTCCTTCGGAAGCGATCCGACGGCAGTCTAATCATAGTCGATTATGAGTATTCGTCCATCAACTACCGCGGGTACGACTTTGCCAACCACTTTTGCGAGTGGGCCGCCGACTATCACTGTCCGACCCCGCATCGCATGGACTTTGACAAATACCCTACTCGGGAGCAGCAAGAGGTTTTCTTCAATGCTTACATCGACGCCGCCGGCGTGGTTTCCGATGTCGAGAGGAAGAGGTCCTTGGCGTTCATGTACAGGGAGGCGAACAAGTTTGCGCTGGCGAGTCATCTCCTGTGGGGACTGTGGGGACTGATGCAGGCATCGCAAACTGACATCGATTTCGATTACGTCGGGTATGCCTGCACCCGCTTCGGGCAGTATTGGAAGATCAAGAGCGACATGCTGGCCTTGTGAATCGATCCTCCAGGACCCCGCAGGCGGTTTCCCTTTGTCACACTCACTGTTGCATCCCACTTCATCCCGCGTACATCTCATACACGCTCATTCGTCCATTTCATTATAATATCATGCTTTCCCCTTCAGGCTAATCATCGCAACGGTATACTTGGCTGTGGTTTTTGGCCCAGAGTTTTCGACACCGCTTTTGCTTACGAGAAAATTGTTACCTTCTCGAGGAATGCAGCCAGGTAGTTGCATTCCTCGCTGTTTCGTTTTTCTCGAGATCCCCTTTCTCTCACTCAACCACCCAATTCCTGGACCAGACCACACACGGGGACAATGGACGGAGACAGAGATGCCGCACGGCTATGGAGGGTGTACAAGACGATCCGGGAACTCGTCAGGGACAGGGTACGTGGAAGCGACTTTCTGAGAAGACATACCAAAAAAGGAGCGACCTGGGGCTTTCCACGCACGAGTCCCCTGGGATTCGCTCCCCACGCGACAGCAGGCCAACATGGGAGTCCGGAGGAGGAGACTGGAATCAAGAACAGTTGGGCAGTGGGTTCCTGGACTTTCGGGCATGATTTCGAAGAAGGCCCGGCTTCGGGACAACGTAGAGGAGTGAACTCCAGCAGCTGTGGAAATGACCGAAAGGGCGGACTGGAATGAGTTCCCTTGGGGGTGCGCAGGTCTGCGCAGCGTCCATGTGGCGCTGGGTCGTGTTCAGGAGGTGCTTCCCAGCTCGAGTCTGCTCGCTCCTGTCTGGGCGGTCCTCACGACAGGGAGAATGATGGGAAACGCGCGAAGCCGAGACTGGTGATCTAAAGATCCTGTCCTTCCATTAGGGCTACGAGGTGCCACAATCCGAGATCGACATGTCGCTGGATGAGTTCAAGTCACAATACGTGGGAGCTGGAGTTGTCAAGTGCGTCTACAATCTGAAAGCGAGGAGAGCTTTTCAGTTCGACGAAACTCACATACCTTGTGCTCAGCCGAGCAGGCATGACGTACGTCTCCCACCTATCCGGACGACCGACGGAGCAGTTGCTGGTGTTTTTCACCGAGGAGGATTCCGTCGGCATCAAGCCCATCAAGAAGTGAGCATTTTGTTTCAAAACAAACTCGGCCTGTGATGTCTGACTCTTATGGTTTCGTGTGGCAGGATCGCTGAGCGGATGGTGACCAACAGCATCTTCAAAGCCATCGTCGTGTACATGAACAAGATGACACCATCCGCGAAAAAAGTCGTAACGGAAATGGCGCCAAAGTACATCCTGGAACTCTTCACCGAGGCAGAACTCCTCGTCAACATCACCCAGCACATCCTCGTCCCGAAACACGAGGTCCTTTCCGACACGGAGAAGAAGACTCTTTTGGAGCGATAGTAAGTTTTTAACCGGGCAGGAGAAAATGCAATCGAAAAGGCTCATGGACTGATCGATGACCCTGTTGCTGAACCGACTTTGTTAGCCGATTGCGGGAATCTCAACTCCCGAGGATACATCACAGTGATCCCATCGCAAAGTACTACGGCATGAAACGAGGGCAGGTCGTGAAGATCATTCGACCATCCGAGACCGCCGGAAAGTGAGTCTCCCCGCGATCCCCCCAAAAGATCCGATTTCATGTACCAGTCATCACCTTTTGCGGGAGGACTCACACGATTTTTGATCTCTACAGATATGTTACGTATCGATACTGTTTCTGATCGCGCACGATGCGTTTGTTCTACAGCATGCCATTTGATCTGGAGGCGGATCTCTCTTTCTTCATTCATCCTTATTTTCTCTTCCGTTGTTTCCTACAAACAAATTGATAGAAGCCCAAACAATTGGCTCAAGCCTTTGTACATCTTCCTAATGGGCAAAATCACCCGCTCGATCGTCTAGGGAGGCAACATAGGGTGTCTTTCTGCGCCAAAGTGCCGACTGTCGGTGTTTCGGTCAAGGAACGTGAGCCAGCCTCAGTCAGCTATCGACGTGCTTTTCAGAAAAAATAGAAGGGACATTGTGAAGCAAAAGTTGTGAGGCAGGTCAAGGTGGTAGGTTTTGTTGGCGGTCTGCTGGGCGGATGCGACAAGGGCGAGAAGGAAGCCGCCTCCATCCTTGTCTATCGAAAAGCCCAACACATTCATCAACAAGAACTTTTGCCCCAGGCATGTCCCGACACCTCGCCAACCAACACTTTCTAGAGCACGATGGTTTTCATTCCACCCCGTCTATACAGCAGAAAGTGAGTTCGCTTATCGCAAGTGACTCCTGATTGATGGAACAGTGTAGAACAGCGACGGCGAAATGTATTAGAGTAGAAAAAAAATGACCAAGTGGGATATAAAGTCGTCGGGATCGAGAGCAGTCCGCCTACTTTCCGCCGAATTGGGACTCGGTCACACCCTTGCCCATGGCTGCTGTCGCAGTGACGCCGCCCTGTACCGTCTTGACTGAAGAACGCAAAGCAACGTAAGAGGAGTCAGAAATACTGTTTCGGAGACAGAAGCGAAGCATTGACATAACACTTACTGAAGTTGTCGTAGAACTCGGCTCCCGACCACTTCTGATGCGACAAGGTCTCGACGCCGTTGGCCCGCTCCTGGCGCTGGATGCCTTCGACGTACGCGAGCATGCCGCGCTTCGCATAGTCCCGTGCGAACAGATCCGTGATGAGCGCGTCAGAGTGGAACTAGACGGATGAAGTACAGGTGAGGAAAAGCAATCAAACGTGAGGCAAAAGAGATGCTCGCCACATACCCCAGCGAGTGTGATGAACTGCCACGCGAAGCCAAGCTTTGCGATATCTCCGATGAAGGAGGAAATCTGTGCATCAGACATGCCTGCGGCATCCCAGTTGAACGATGGTGACAGGTTGTAAGCGAGCATGGTCTCGGGATGAATCTTGTGCACACCCTGGGAGAACTCTTGTGCCTGCTCGTAGATGGGCTTTTTGGTCTCCATCCAGATAAGGTCGGCGTAAGGCGCGTAGGCGGCACCACGGTTGACGCAAGCGGGTGTTCCGCCTTGGTAGCGGAAGTAGCCCTCGCGCACGCGAGGAGCGTTCCAGCACCAGTGAGGGTCCACTCCGAGCGACTTTGCGAGAGCGCGAGCCTTGAGGTTGGACAGGTGCAAAGACTTGGCGAGGAAGTCCTGAGCCTGAGCACCCTTTCCGGCGGCCTTGAGAGCCTCAACGACGGCCTCCGAGTAGAGCTTGATGCCAGCCTTGGAAACCCAATCGTCTTCGACGGCCTGGAGGGCCGGGCCGAGGACGCCCTTTGCCTCGGCATCGGCCATGACGTCGACGAGGGGCTGGAGGCTGGAGTTGGTAGATCCAAGGATGAAGGGGTGATCCCGCGAGTCGATGTTGGAGGTGATAAGGGTAGCCGCCTCGGCATCCGTACGTGCCACAACAATGTTCTCGACTCCCATGATGTCGAACTGCAATCGCACGGCCACCAATCGGTTGATGTGCTCCGAGATGGGCACGAGCACCTTGCCGGCCATGTGTCCGCACTTCTTTGTTCCAGCGGCCTGGTCCTCGAGATGGATGCCGGCGGCGCCGCGCTCGACGAACATCTTGGCAAGCTTCATGTTGGCCGTGATACCTCCGTGACCGGTGTCGGCGTCGGCAATGATGGGACGCAGGAAGTCAACGAAAGGAGCCTTTGTCCGCTCCGCAGGGGACAGAGACATGCGTTCCTCGCGCTGCTTGCGGTCGTGGAAGAGCTGGGCGAAGAACAGGTGCTCGACCTTGTTGGGGACAGTGTCCTATGGCGGCAACAGAAACGGGTTAGGCCTGGTAGACAGCAGTATACGCGTGGGAAAGAATCCCCAGTAGCGAAATAAAGCTGAGATCCCCTCGCACAGTCGTGAGTGGATATCTCCCGGGACAAAGTGGTCTGTTGCCCTTCTGCGCGCTTCGCGCGGACAGGGCCAACACGACCGCCGCGTTGCATGCGCAGAAGGAGAGTGGCTTGTATTTGGTGGACTTACCATGGGGTAGTCAGCAAGATCAGGTCCGGGCTCGTTCGAGGTGCTCGCAGTGGACGAGCACTGCCAGCCGGAAACGTAGATCGTGTCGAGGTACTTTGCCATCTGGGTGACCTGGATGGGGTCGAGGGCTCCATAGGTGAACGAGGCCGTCTTCTTGCTCTTGTGAGCCTGGAGAAGCTTCCAGAGCTTCTTTGCCTGAGACGCGGAAGGGTAGTCGGGCTGGAGGGTTCCACGCTTCTTGACGACTAAGCGTGAGGAGAGAACAAGATGTCATGAGAAATGAGAACAACGAAAGTGCAGGATGATAAGCGAGCAGAGGGGGGGTGAGTGCCTTACCATCCTCAGCGGAGTAGGGACGCTTGACGAGACGGAAACGTTCCTGGGTCCACCACTGCTTTACGGCGGCGACCTCTTGGTCGAAGATGCGCTGCTCTTCTGCGAGCGCGCTGGAGGAGAGGGAGGTGGACATGTCGGCGAGTGGGTGGGGGGAGATGAAAGGTGAAGTGAAGATTTGCCAAGTGGAGAGAGGTTGACAAGGTCAAAGAGCAAAGATGGAGGGGCGTGGGAATGTCTTTGGGCTCTTTATATAAAGATGCTACCAGTAATACAGGGGGGTATCAGCCGGGAAAGGGGCGTACCGGCAGTGCAAAAATGGGGGGACATGGACGGGATCAGAGTGGGTGGGGAATGATGTGATGACTCTTCTTTGGTTGCGCTGACTGCCTCGTGCCTCGTGCGCCTCACGAGGAGCCAAAGGGAAAAGCTGCAGCATCAATCGGCGGGTCGGATCGGGTGAGGGTTGGGACGCAAACGCGTGACGGCCACCCGTGTCTTTCCGCAGTGAACGACTTCGGCACTCTGGAACACCCGAGAGCCGTGTGATTTCATTCCCCAGACAGACTTTGCATGATGAGTCAAAAATTTCATGGTTTTTGACCCCATCGACCCTCCAACCTCTGCTAATGACCAACCGCCTTTCAGATGAACTGGGACGCTTGGGAATGCGTGACAGGTCTCATTCTGCATTCCGGGACAGGGAAAGGGCAGTGTTGGATGGTTTCACATGCGGGTACGCAGAAAGTCTTACGCAGAATCCTACCACATCACAACGTGCTCGAACGGTCGATGGACTCCACCGACTTGAGCAGGTATTTTCCGAACCACTCTGCGGTCCTCTTCTGCATCTCCTCGGTCACCTCGTGCTTGACGCCGTCCTCGACGACCACCTCGAAGACGCCCTCCCTGCCCAGTCCCTCCTGGACCTTGCGAACAAAGTGGTCGCTGCACCGGACGGGGACCAGCTTGTCGGCCCCTCCGTTGAGCATCAGGACCTTCTTGTCCTTGAAGGCGTCCGCGCGGTTGACCGGATCCCTGGCCTCGACGAGCCGCACCAGCTGTCCGTTGATGCACTCGTCGCTGTCGGGCGGCACGCCCATGTCGGCCTTGGCGGCCCGCTGCGTCATGAGGGTGAGGTAGTCTCCGCATCCGATGATGCTCACGCCGACCCGGAGCCTCGGCTCGTTGGCCAGGGCGAGGAGCGTGGCGTGTCCTCCCAGGCTGACGCCGAAGACGCCCCAGCTCGTCACGTCCCTCCCCAGGTAGCCCGGGAGGTGGTCGATGAGGAAGGACGCGTCGCAGGCGGTGCCCTGCTGCAGGGCGTACATGTCCCAGGCGTGGTTGGGGTTCCCCTTGCCCCACGACTCGTTCTGCACGGGCTGCAGGAGACGGGTCCCGTGGTTGCGCTGGTCGAAGGAGACGACGACCGTCGCGACCGCATCACCCTTGGTGGTGGCTGCAGCGAGAAGGGCAGTGGAGAGACGGTGCGTGATGGGAAGGGAGGAGATGGCGCTCTGGAGACGGCCGTGGAGGAAGAAGATGACGTGGAGCGGCGCGGAGACTGGCAAGGCGGCCAGAGCCTTGAGGCCGTGAACGTGCAGGTAAAGTCCGCCGATGCAGAGTTCGGTGTGGTCTGCGTCTGCCGGCAGACCTGGATGCGCCGAGGGTGGAGATAGGGCGGCCGTAGCAACGTACGGCGGTGACATTTGTGTTGTGATGGTTTGCTTGTCGAGCGAGATCTGAACGGTAGCGTATCGAGGAGGGAGGACACAGCCTCGCGCGGACGGTAAGAGGTCCAGAGAGAACCCTAACCCGCTGTAGATTCTCTACAACTCTGCCGCTCGACAGCAAATGCCTTTCCTTTTCACAATCAACCCAGTTTCATCACCGCCTCTTTCTCCCTCTCTGTGTCGTTTCCAGTACACAGCCTCATCCGGTGAGGATGTCCTCCGTCGTCTCGTTATGGAGGAGTTGCTTGATCCCTGCCGCTGTGTACGTACGTACAGGGAAGAAGATAGGGCGGCCTTCCCCATCATCGAACGCCCGCAGGTGCTGTTCACCAAGGAAAGGGTCCAACGTGGTACCTCTCATTGTACATAACCTATTATAATACCCGACTTGGCGGGGAGGCCACCCTTGATTCGAAACCTCTTTCTGCCGTCCTGCTATGAACCCTTCGAACGCGCCAAGTCTATCGAATACGTCGCTGTCAAGCGACCCCTACGCTGTGAGACTGTCGGTACCTTTCGTGCCTGGAGCAGAAACTTACCACGAGGAACTGCGCCTACCTTCGGTAGCATCATCGATAATCCCTGGCGTCGCAGCAGAAGCCTCACCACCGCTCGTTCGCCCTCCCCAACCTTCCTGGAGCAGAGACGGTCGCTCGGACGATCGACGTTCGACCAGGCAGCAGCAACCTGAGGGTCCACCTCATCGAAGGTCGAGGTCGAGGCGTCGCGACGATGAGTTCGTCCGCCCGAGACCATCACACAATGTCCGACCACCGACACATCAACCGGGTCCGCCGCCGCCGCCCGATCCCGGAGCTCCGGGCCCGTCACGAGCGACACGGGAGTCACAGCTCGCCACGCCTCTCCCTGTCTACACCCCGCACGCGACGGACCGCAACGTCTCGGACACGTTGGATCCGCCGCCGTACATGACGACCGATCGTGCGTTCCACCAATCCCGGCAGAACCGGCCGAACCGGCCGCCGGCGCCGGCGCCGGCGCGACCCCTCGAACCGCCCGACATGGCCGTTCCGCCCTTCACGACCTGCAGGGTCCTGCTGGCGAGCCTCCTCTTCCTGCTGGTCCTCCTGCCCTTCGTGGTGGTGGGCATCAAGGCGCCGCGTCCCGAGCATCGCAAGTTCGTCACCCCGGTGGTCGTCGCGGGGTCGGTGGTGGTGATGGTGGGGGTCCTGTACGCGCTGTCGTCCTGCGGCGGTCTCCGCCTGGGCGCGTGGCAGTGGATCACCGTCCAGCGCGGGTCGCACGACCGAGCCCGGGGCGGAGGCGGGCAGACGGGGTCCGGAAATTGCTGCAGCAATCCGTCCGGATGCTGCTGGAGTTGCGGCGGATGTTCGTCGGATGCCTCTGGCTTAGGCGTCCTCCTCGCGTTCGTGGCGTTTGTTGCCCTTGCCGCGCTCGTGGTGTTCGCGTTCGTGGTGGTGTGGAGGATGTGCTATCTATTCATGTGGGTGCCCGTGCGTGGAAGCAATGTAAAGATGAGATCTTGCTGTTTGGGACAGCAAGTTTAGATTGCAAAAGATGCGATCCACATGCTGTACGTCCTCCTGTAAGGGCTTGACGTACTATGCTTTTGAAAAGAGACCTTCATGGGGATAGAGAGTACATCGCCGATATCAGTCAAAGGCATAGTACCAGCTGTCCACGGCCTGGTTCTGTCTGTCAGATTTGAGATTTGATGGAAGGTTCAAGAACAAAAAGGGGAGAGAGACATGACACCCAGGTCCTGGACCCCCCCGCCTCCCCCTCTCCTTCCC
>JADGJA010000716.1:0-11902 GCA_027596035.1 Thoreauomyces humboldtii | reverse complement strand
CGGCCCCCCCCCCCCCCCGCTTTCTTTGTTAGAGTTACTTTTTGCCTCGCGACTTTTAATAGATTTCTGAAGTGCCTCGTTCATGCCTCGTTCATGTGGCTGGACAGGTCAAACGGCCCGGGTCAAACGGCCCGTGCATCGAAAATATACTGAAAAGTGAGTACGAGGGGTTTCCACAGTCCCAAAAATCTGGTATTCCTGCGCTGGGGGACTTGGGGGGGGGGACTCCCAGCCAAACGCGTGAGGGGACTCGGGGGACTCCCACCCATACTGACATGTGTTTACCCCGCAGGTAACATACAATCATGACCAATAGCTCCGTTTGACCCGTGCAGTTTTCGAAGCCAGGCACTGGGGCGCTGGACTGGGCACAAGGTTGGCGGTCAATCCCGGGACTTCCGGCAGGGACCCGGGAGCACCCTGGGCAAGCCCGGAAAATTGAACCAAGGTTGAGAGCCCAGTTGAGACTCTTTGACTCCTTTGAGAGGTCGCGCAGCGCAGTAACCGGCGCCAGCTGCATACATGTAAGCGGGGCTCATAGTTTCGTCTCCTTACAGCAGAGGCGCAAGGCGTACACATATTACATGACCACATGCAGGGTACCACTCTTCAACAGCGCAGCACCGATATTATTCTCTGCGCGACCGTTTCCGTTCTTATCATTGTTTGGAGTCAAGGCGAACCCAGCGCTTCGTAGTCCACTGTTATCCCTTTCGACCATGCAATGCCTGCCGTTTCCAGTGAACCGTCTTCCCTACTGCCTTTGACTGCCGAGGCCTAATCGGATTCGGATTCGGTGGACACCCGGTATTACGCGAGGTACCCCAAGCAGCCCGGTGCGGATCGTAGGGCCTTGCTTCCAAGCAAGCTCGTCGAGCTGGAGGTCCTCATCGCACGGTACAGTTTCGAACTGGAGTACCTATTGTCCTCGGAAGCAGCCTCGAACGATCCCTGGTCGGCAGATTTCATCACTGCCACAACTACCATTCGAACCGAACTGGCAGTTTTGGAAGCGGATCTCTTGCTCACATCTCGCGCCCTCCGTGACGCCGTCGCACACATGAAACCCGTCGATGAAGCCTGAGAGCGCGGTGACTTTGCTTTGGATGAACATAGCCGAGTGGACAGCATATTCCACGCCTTGTTCCCAGATACTGAGGCATTCAGAACCGATTGTTTGGCGAGCGCTATCGACGGCATGTTATCTAAACTGTTGAAGCAGTACTTCGAAGCTTCGAAAGAGGTAGGGCCGTCACGGCAGTGTTACGATGTCATCCACTGTTCGCTCAATTTGGAGACCATGTTTACGCACAGGTCTCTCAGCTACGAGCCATTAGACGACTCAGGTTAACAGCTGCTGCCATTGCTGCCTGAGTACGGACACCTTTTTCCCGCGATCAGGGAGCAATCTCAGGAGAAGCAGAAAGTTCCGAACGATTGCCAGACTCCGTTCTTTTTTTTCACTTTTTCGCACCGAGAGGGACATCGCTTTCACCAACGCTCATGCCGACCAAGTCATTCAGGAGCGTTCTACGAATGCCGCCTATGCATCCTGTGGCGCGGTGGGCCAAGCATTTAGCCCGGTCGCCGAGCAAGGAGGTTGGGTGGACCACGAATTGCTATAGCCCCAAGATTACCCAATCCTCTGACTCTCGTATCAACAGCGTAGATTACAGAAAGCTGTGCAGCCAGCTACTGAAATGGGTTCGATAGAAACGAGTGCATTGACAAAGGATAGGTACAATTATACAGTAGCAAGTGTCTGACACGAAAAGGAACAAACACCCAATCATCCGCTTCCACGAGCGAGGACATCCTTCCCTTCCGCCAGCGTCCTCTCTCCCGCTCCTCCACCCAGCGATCCCGAGAGTCCCGCATACATGGGGGACATGTACGAGATGTCATCCGCAGGGTGACGGTATAGTCCCTGCTTGAGCCTCTTCTGGTCGAGGTAGTGACCAATGAACCCGATGGACCGACCCAGGACGAACAGGCCGTTCAGGGTCCCGATCTCGATGTACTCTTCCGCCTCCTCGCGGGAGAAGGCCCCGCAGCCTCGGAGGAGGTCCACGAACGCGATGCCGACCGCTCCGTCGACGTTGAGGATCAGGTTGTCCTTCTTGGCCGTGGTGATGGTCTCGACCGCCAACGCATATCGGAACACCTCCGTGTTGGGGAAGTGCTTGAGAACGTACTGCTTGACGATCTGAAACGGAAAAGGTTAAGTAGGAGATTAGGTTCTCGCTTACATTCTCTGAAGCTCACCTCAACACGCAAGTCCGGGTTGGTGCGGGACTTGATCTTGTGACCGATGCCGAGGATGAGCTGGTTTGCCTTTCGTTTGCTGCTCACGAAGTCGGACGGCGTGAGAAGGGAATCATAGGCTGTTCCGAAATCACGCGCAGCTCCGTCGAGGGCTCCACCGAACCGCTCGCCGATCGTGAGAAGCCCAGCGACGAGCGATGAGATAAGGTCCTTGCCAGCGCGTGCTAAAGAGAGCAGGGGTTGAGGGTCAGCGACCACCCTGATGGGATAAAGTGCAGCAACGTACCTGTGACGATGGTGTTGTGTGCCCCAGAAACGGCGGGTCCGTGGTCGGCCGTCAGCATCAAAACCATCTCAATGAACTTGGTAGCGTACGTGGGGAGGCGACGCTTGAACCAAAGCAGAGAGAGTACACCGCCGATGCCGATGTCCTCCTTGAAGACCTCCGAGATCGCCATACCCGCATAGAGGAGCTCCTGACCACGGTCGTCGCAGATCGTGGAGATGAACGAGGCAGGTTTGCGGATCAGGCCGAGCTCCTGAGCCCACGAGTAGTCGATGGGGATCTTGGGTGTCGGTGGCTCCGGGTTCGGGACGATGGTCTTGTCGTTAACGAGCGAGTTGAAGACCCGCTCCAAAACCTCAGGAAGATCCTCGAATGTCTCGGGGACGATGATGCCAGCGGCCTTGAGCGCCTTGTTCTTCGCGTCGGCGGTCTCGAGGTCGGACTGGGCCATGGATCCAGCGTGACCGAACTGCACGTCCGTGGTGAACATCTTCGCACAGGTACCGATACACCATGCAACGACGGGCTTGGTGATGCGTCCGTCCTTGACAGCCTCAGCGACGTGGTATTCCTCGACTCCGCCGACCTCTCCGAGAAGGACCAGGATCTTGGCGTAAGGGTCCGCCTGGTAGCGAAGCATGTGGTCGATGAAGGTGGAGCCCGGGTACCTGTCTCCGCCGATGGCGACACCCTCGTATACGCCGTCGCTAGACCGGGAGATGATGTTGTTAAGTTCGTTCGACATGCCGCCGGACTTCGATACGTAAGCAACGGAACCGGCTCGGTACAACTTGGATGAAACAATGTTGTCCATCATTCCACCGGTGTTGCCGATCTTGAAGCACCCGGGCTTGATGCCACCGACCGTTGCGGGTCCAATGAGGAGCACGTTCTTGGCCTTGGCAGCATGGAGGAGCGCGCGTGCACGCTTCTCGGGAACACCTTCGGCGATGATGGCAATCGTTCGGATCGCAGGGAAGTTGAGGAGCTGCTGAGTGGACTCGTAGACGGAACGGCACGAAGCAAAGTTGACGACGACATCGACACCGGGGAATCGCTCAACCGCCTCGTCGATACTCGTGTAAACGGGAACGAGCATCTCCTTGGTGCCCCAGTAGAACTTTTGAACATGGTGACCGCCGAAAGGGTAGATCATGCACGAGACCGAAGGCTCGGCTCGTCCGCACATGAAGTCAAAGTCAAGCATGCCCTGAACAGCACGGGGCTGCATGCCGTAGATGAAAGCGCGGGTGTCGGCAGTGAAGGGAATCTGAGTAGACGAGACCTTGGCCGAGATCTCCTTGACGGTGTTGATAACGGCAGAGACAGCGTTGGAAGCAGCGGCACCCACAGCGGCAACCTTCGAGGTTGGGCTACTTGCTGCTGCACGAGGAGTGGGCTGGGCAATGTCCATAAGACCGCCAGAAGACTGCTGGTGGCCGTGCAGCGCAGCCTTGATGTCGCCGCCCTTAAGGGCCAGTGGAACAATGCCGGTAACGTGCATCTCCGGGCCGAACACGTTGATCTCAACGCCGAGATTATCGCCTAGCACGCGCATCATGCGCAGACCCTCCTGGTAGTTGGGTCCGGCACGACGAACGAAGATCCGAACCTTGTGCTCCTGGAGGTTGCGTTGGTACTCCTTCAACGCCTTGATGATGCCCTTGAAGGTAGCTGCGACGTTGGTGAAGTTGGCGATGCCGCCACCGATAAAGAGGAACTTGCCCTCAGGATGAGGTTTGCCGCGCGTCATCAGGTCCAAGATGGTCTTGCCATACTCGTAGGTCTGGGACTCGGAGGGGGCACCCGAGTACTCACCGTAATTGGCGAGCTCGTCGGCAAAGCCGAGCGCAGCAATCGCATCTGAGTACACCACGGAAGCACCGCCACCGGCAACCATGGTCCAGATGCGACCTTGTGCGTTGAGAACGGTAAGCTTGAGGGAAGCTCCGGTCTTGGCGTCGAGGTCGGCAATGTACGCCTCTTCCTTGGTGAGCTCGCGACCGAACGGTGCGGGGAATTCGATAGGTGGGCCGTGGGACGGAGTCGAGTCGGTGGAGCGGTACGCGTTCTTCCTCGCGACTGCCCAGTGCTTGCCGCACTCGAACTCGGCTGTCTGGTCGAGCTTGGCAGCGAGGTCAAGGTAGAAGACCTGCGGTGGACTGCCCGCGGTCTCGAGGACAACGAGAGGGTTGATCTCGAGGTAAGTGAACTGCAGCTCGGAGTAGACGGCATAGAGACGCGTGATGAAGTCGACCAGCGTCCGTTTTTGCGAAGCGGACTTGACTTCCGACAGAAGCTCTCGCTCGAGGGTCGATGCGTCAGGGAAGGGCTTGGTGATGTCGATGAGGATCTTGCGAGCCTTGGCGTCAACGTCGCCGACATCCACGCCGCCTTCGTGCGTGAAGAGGATCCAGTCGCCCTCGCGCACAGAGTTGATGGCCACGTAGTATTCGGAGTCGTCGGGATGGACGCACAAGGGCTCGACAAGGAAAGTGTGGAGAAGACCGGAGGTCTTTTCGAGTCGGAAGGTGGTGCCGGCACGCGCGCCGACCCATTGCTTGACACCTGCCCAGTCGAGGCCGATGCCAAGAAGACCGTTCTTTCCGCGACGCTTGATGAGCTGATCGGGCTTGCAGACAAGCTTTTCGGTCTTGAGCCACGGGTTTGAGCGTTCTGCCTCGTCAAAGACCTCTGCAACGTGGGCTTGGAACTGGTCCGGGCTGTTGAGCAGTGACGTGTCGAATGGTAGGTGCACCATGCGAGCAGGAGCAAGGAAGGAGGCCGCGGCAACGGGAGAGGTGGGGGAAGCGGCGGACGCCGGAGAGACGGCGGTGGTGATTTTTACGGATGCATCGCTCTGAGTTGGGTGGGCCAAGCGAGGTAGCCAGTGGGCGAGGAGCAACTTGCCGTCGTACTCGCGGATGGGCTTCGCAGACATTATAGTTTCGTGGCTAAAAATGACAGTGCAAGCAAAAACGGTCAATGCTCGACTTAGTTTGCAGCGTGCAGACTCTTGCAAACCCCTTACGTTTCAAGTAGAGAGTAGAGAGACAAAAAAAGAAGAGGACGTATGTGGGTGTTGGGTATGTACAGCTAAACAAGATGTGTGTGTGTGTGCGTGTGTGTGGGAATGGGGTGCTCCCTTTATGACATGCCCGCCGACAAGATTCGATGGTTTGCGAGAGAGATAACAGGGAAGCAGCAGGGAGGCACCAGACAACGGGTAAACGCGTGGCCAGTTCAGTCAGTTCTCATCGCGCGACCTCCCCGGATCAACTGCAAAACCCACCCACCCACACATCCACACACACACACACGCTCAGGAGGAACCACGCCACGACTCGCGAATCGATTGGCTCTGGCACATGTTCCCCGTTTACCATGATGGCTGTACGGAAACGACGCCGTGCCGGGTAATATCAGATGCATGTCCGGCTGCGCACGAGATCAACAAAGTTGCCCGCTGCTGCGCATGAGACGATACGGTTGCATGGCGTGCTCCTGCAACTGCGCACTCGGAAGGAAGCCCGTACTATACTGTATGTATGCAATGATTCAAAAAGGAAGGAATATGGTAGTGTGCGATATCGAAGCCATCAGAGCTGCCAGGATGCCACGAGCTCAATCTCGGTATCAGCAATGAACGGGCGGTCAACGCTCCGGATCATCAAGTCTCCACAAAGCGGACACTCGCTCGCAACGAGGTCGTCCAGATCCTCCTGAAAGTAAGGACCATTGCGTTCAACATGAGGTCACGACGTACGTCGAGCGCCGGTTCGTATGACATGCGCAGCCAATACACACCTTGAGAGCATCGGCTTCTGCCTTTGTGGCGAGAACAGGCACCACGGGTGCGTCCGTCTGTCCAGTCTCCAGCATGTTGCGTCCCCGACGAAGCGCAAGCATGGCCGCAGCTGACAGCCCCCCCATCCCGTCGTCCGAGGCCAGGGCCGCAACTTCTTTCGCAGCGGTGCATCATCTTCTGGCTTCTCTGCGTTGATCTGCGCAAGGTCCAGATCCTGCGACTACAAGAGGGGTAAGCTTCAATGTTTACAAAGTATTCGGACAATGCCAACGATTCTTCACCTTCAGAGCCAAATCAACAGCCTGTTCATGCAGATTCATCGCGCCGTAGATGTGAACCGACGACTGTGACAGTCCATATTGGCAGCAAAGTCGCAGTGCGTACTGAAGGTCATAGCATGGCCGGTCTCTCTGCAAGTTTAGCAGGAGAAGGTCAGCGGTAGCGAACCGTCGCACTGCTGTCACAAAGAAGCCATTACATGAGACTGCAAGAATTGCAGCAATACATCTTCATCATTGGGCCGCGCCTGCGCGATATACAATGATAGGAGATAATTGTGCACAGCCGTGTCCGTGTTTGCCAAGTTACGCGTAACGTACGTCAAGTATCGAATCGCTTGATTCTAGAAGCAATGTCAGGAAAAAAAAACAGTTAGCTGGGGACACAGCCGCGGTACGCCAAGTAAGGTAGTCCCACCTGACCCTCAGCACCGGGCTCGCCCGCCGTCCGGCTGGCATCATATCTCAGCAACGCTGGAATAAGGTTCCTGGAGTTCAAGTTCGGTTGCCGGATCCAGGCGTTGACAGTTTCAAACGGGGCGTGCTCCATAAGGCCAGGAGAGAATTTGTAATATAGACTTACGGAGTTCTAAGGGCCGATGCGGTCAGCATAAAGAGCCGCTTCGGTGTACCCAGTATTGTGCATACCTGACGCGCGAGAGTGCCCAATGCTTTAGGCCAATCCCGCTGCTGTAACCAGTGCGTGACAACCTTTTCGTAATCGCCCATGAGCTCGAGGAAGTAGAGCAACTCTTCGGTACGGCCATGGCTTGCGATAATATTTGATGTCGTGTTGAGATCGAGCCGCTCCTATCCAATGATGGGGTTTATTTCGTATCGCTCAAACGATCAAGCGACGCCTCCTGACCTTGTACGTCTTCAAGAACTGCCGGAACTCCTCAACCATTTCAGCTCTTTACCTTTGCATGCGAGAGCGCTGCATCGTAGGCTTTTCGATCTAGGTATATCCGCCAAACATTGCGATCCTCTTCCGTAATGATGAGCTCGTACAAGGCAAGGTTTGTCGAAACCCAGTACGTGGACTTGATACGGTCAACAAAAAGGCCAATCACGAACTCGCCGAACTCCTGGAGAACACTCTAGATCAGTGTGGGCTGGGCTTCTTTGATACCCTGATTCATGGTATACCAATGGAATGTTTTCTTCATAAATGATATCGCTCGTGAGGATACTGAGAGCTTTGATTGAGCTTTCGAAAAGCATCAAGTAATGGAACTCAGTCACGTTCACAGCGAGAGGAATATCAATTGTTGCATAGGGTGTCTCGGCCGCGGTTCCCGGAGAGGATGCTTCCACTGTTCGAGGATACCTGCAGATTGGAAAATGATCAGTAAAGTAGCAAGTTGATGGTGAGAGAAAAAGTGAAACGCACATACGGTACGAGCTGGGCGTTGTTGATTACACTGTCTCCCGACGTTTGGTTACCGAAAGTGAGATCTCCACAGTAGAGCCCAGCAGCTAGAAACAACCTCATCAGCCACGGTCACGACGTCAAATGGCGCACTTTGATCGCACCTGTTAGCCAGGTAAATGTCTTTGGCACGCTCGGGTATCCGGTTGCCTGCACAAATGGACTCCAAAACTGCAATTCACTGCGTCCCAAACTTCCGGGCATCTCTTGAAAATCTAGCAAGAAAGAGTCAACTCCATTGCTACTGGTCTCCGCCGGCAATGTCGTCCACGTACTGGCGTTTTGCCCTTCATGAGCTCGAAAAAGTTCAGTAAACATGCTTCCTGCCACCTCGACGTCGGTAACCTGTCCGATGAACTGGTACAGCCTCGTCGCGGTCGACAGGAAAACGATGTACTTCTTGGCAGAGGCTGGAAACTGCTCGAATCTGATACATTGCCTTCCGGCAAGCTGTAGACCTGATTATGATAGGCATCAGCTTCCGACAGGGACTCCAAAAACCGGCACCAGGGAGCCCTACCTGGCGGAAGTATTTCTCCTCCCGCTTGAAAAACTCATCCGTAGGCTGCAGCTCCGCTTCAAAGACATGCCCTTGCCGGGATGCAATGAGCATGATGCCTGTTGAGGGAACCGCGGACGAGCTCCGCGGCTTGCCCCAAGCAACAGATTCCACCAATACTCCCTTCAGAAAACGATCTCAATTTGAGCATTCCCATCCCTTGGGCTGTGTCCAGGCCACCGCATACCCGAAATTTGTTCAGGACGCGGGGCTTCTTCCATTTGCAGTGGAGGTAGTTGTCGCCCGATTCCGTCGAAATGAGCATATGCTTTGCCGTCGGATCCAGAAATACTCTGCGCACGCGATCCGTCTTGATGCGTAGGGTTGGCTCTACCTCTGGAAGATTCCGAGCCCGGTGAGCCGGGACTATGTCTGGCCGCTCTGGCATCCATAGTCTACTGACCATCTATGGCATCCGACTTTCCGAGATCGATCCGAAGGATGCGCTGCTTTTGCCCAGCTTTTGGAGCTGGGGTTCCTCCTCCATCGGCGACCAGGACCAGGGTGTTGCTCGACACGGCCAGTGACACGAGGTTCACGACAGGAAACGGGAACTGAACACGATCGAGCGAGAATATTGCCAGGGCTGGTGTCTGCTGGATGCGGGTGCTAACATATCCCTGCTCCAGCTATATCAGAACATTTTAAGAGAAAGTGTCAAGAAGACAGTGTCCGTGCAAGTTGAATGGTGGAGCTACGGATTCCGGCCTTACGATGAGTGGTGGCTTCTGCTGATCTGATGGCCGCTGACCACCTATTGGGAAAGTGCTCGCACTACCGACACCCTCACTTTCGAACTGATCGAACAGTGACATTGTGGAAAGGGTCGGGGGTTCGTCGGCCAGGTGAACAACTGTGCCGAAGAGGCATGGACTAATGCGGAACAGAACTTTCGTCACTGGGGAATTTGTCTTCGGACATGCGGCAGGTCATTTTCGGACTCTTCCCGACAGCACATACCGGTAGACGAAGGCAAATGTAAACACAAGTAGACATGCATCAGGTCAAGGAGATGAAGAACGGCGATCATTCGCTTGCTGAGGAGACTCGAGGAAGACACTAGCATCATAGATGCAAGACCAGGTATAGCTAGCTTACCGAGGACTTGACAGCAGCGGAACCTGGAAGGCTCGTACGGTACGAACGAGACCGGCGTGCAGCAAACATCAAGGAGCTACAGCTAGCACGGTGGGAGAACAATACCTTGAGCTGGTTCAAGCGAATCCTGATGCCAAGTCTGCTTCATGAGTGCGTGCGGGGAGCCTGTGAACCAGCGAGTCAGCGACGTCTTGGGTGACACAGAGCGCCAGAGTGCGCCGCGATCCAAGCACATTTCCACCCACCACCCCTTGGCGAGATTTCGACCGTTCACACAATCCAGCCGTGCTCTATTACACTCACCTCCTCCCAAGCACACTGGACTCTCTCTTTTGTTCGTGATCCCGGCCGGCGCTCGCTCTCAATCTTCAGCGAACAGTTTGCCTGCTTTGTTCTATTTCCAGCTTCAAAGGGCACATCTTCACAGTTCCGTCAACTGCCATGACCAACCCACCGGCCGTCGTCATCGACAATGGAACCGGGTAAGGCCTTATTTCGGTTTTTGGCGGATGCCCTGGAGCACACCCGAGAGTCCATAGATGAAGGCCGTGCCTGCTGAACTACTTCAGTGACCACACCCTTCTGCATCTTTCGAGACCTAACCGCCTGCAATCTCCAGGTACACCAAGATGGGGTACGCCGGTAACAACGACCCTCAGTTCATCATCCCAACATGCATGGCAACGCGTGAGAACACGTCGTCCAACCTGTCATCAAAGCGTGGGATCGAGGACCTGGACTATTACATCGGCGACGAGGCGCTCGCAAACTCAAAGACGTACGGCATCACATATCCCATCCGACACGGCACCGTCGAGAACTGGGATCACATGGAAAAGTTCCACCAGGCCTCGCTGTTCCACTACCTTCGATGCGAACCGGAGGACCATCACTTCCTGCTGGTGAGGCCGGAGGCTCGGTTGGAGAAACTTCGAGCAGAAGTCTTGGGCAGGACTGAGCGCTCACGCGTGCCACTACGTTGTTTCGCATTAGACCGAACCTCCGCTCAACCCTCCTGAGAACCGTGAATACACGGCCGAAATCTTCTTCGAGTCGTTTGGTGCCAAGGGCATGTACATTGCCGTACAGGCTGTGCTTGCACTTGCCGCCAGCTGGACCAACAGCAAAGCCGAGCAGACATTGACTGGTACCGTCATTGACAGCGGAGACGGTGTTACGCACGTCATCCCTGTGGTAAGTCTAGCAATGTTATCATACAAAAATGCTATGTTACGGCGGATCTTGATGCTTCGCTCTTCACCAGGCGGAAGGCTACGTGATCGATTCTGCCATCAAGCACATCCCCATCGCCGGTCGCGACATCACGCAGTTCGTCCAGCAGCTTCTTCGCGAGCGCGAGAACAGCATCCCACCAGAAGACTCATTGGAGGTGGCGCGTCGCATCAAGGAGATGTACTCGTACGTCTGCCCGGACATCGTCCGGGAATTCCAAAAGTACGAGGCGGACGGAGACAAGTGGTTCAAGCGCCACGAGTTCACCCACAGTGTCACCAAGAAGGTATGGCAGCGTGAACAAAGGTCAACACATGCACCGGCACAGCAAGGATTGACCGATAGTGGCTTTTCAGATTTACTCTGTGGATATTGGTTTCGAGCGGTTCCTCGGTCCGGAAATCTTCTTCAACCCGGAAATTGCCAGCGCAGATTTCTTGACTCCCCTGCCCGACGTTGTCGACCAGGTGATTCAGGGATGTCCTATCGACACCCGAAGGGGCCTTTATAAGGTACGAACTTTTTTTTCGATGTTCCGACGTAGACTTCTCAGACGGTAACTGGTTGTTATTCATTCAGAACATTGTGCTGTCCGGCGGATCCACAATGTACAAGGACTTTGGCCGGCGGTTGCAGCGCAACCTGGACAAGATCGTCGTGGATCGTATCGAGCACTTTCAGAGCGTCTCACAGGCCGGTCTCAACAAGGAGCAGCAGATCCAGGCCAAGGCCGTCGAGGTCAAGGTTATCTCGCACAAGAAGCAGCGTTACGCGGTGTGGTTCGGCGGAAGTCTCCTCGCCGACACGGTAAGGATCGATCAGCAACAGGAGCGTATCTTCGCAGCACTCAACCTCACACATCATCTTTTTTGCAAACCCTTTTTTCAGGCAGAGTTCAACAACATGTACCACACCAAAGCGCAGTACGAGGAGCACGGACCAA